>VZTY01006485.1:3012-17668 GCA_013400935.1 Turnix velox | reverse complement strand
AGGCGCGGCCTGGCCTCGCAGCTTTCTCCGGCTTTCCAAAGCCCAAGAAACCAACTTCTTGCCGGCTTTTTGTTGCCGAGATTTCCTTCGCCAGAACGAACTGGCTTCCACTAGAGCTTTGTCTCCTCAGGGAGTGACCGTGGGCGAGTTCGCGCCTCGTTTCAACTCGCCGCTGAGGGAAGCGACTTCACCCCGCATTCCACGCTGTCTCCCGGAGCTGTCGGGGCGCGGCCAGCCCCGCCTCGCAGCTTTCTCCGCCTTCCAACAGGCCCAAAAACTAGCTTCTTGCCGGCTCTTTTCTGCCGAGCAGCACGGACTGATCTCCGCTAGAACTCTTATCTCCACAGTGAGTGACCCTTAGTGAGTTTGCGCCTCGTTAAAATCTGCCGCCGGGGTCAGCGGCTCGGTCCGGCCTCGCCACTTTCTCCAACTTCGAAAAGCCCCGAGAACGAGCTTTTTGGCGGCTTTTTTCGCCGGGTTTTCCTTCCCCAGCCGGGCTGACTCCTGTAGGAGCTGCTCGTCTCAGCGAGTGACCGTTGGTGAGTTCTCGCCCTTTCCAAGCTGCCGCCGGGGGCAGCGGCTCCCTCACTCGGCACTGCCTGTCAGAGCTGCCGGGGCGCGGCCTGGCCTCACAGCTTTCTCCAGCTTCCCAAAGCCGAAAAAAACCCCAAAACAGCTCCTTGCCGGCTCTCTGTTGCCGAGATTCCCTTCCCCAGCAAAGACTAGCATCCACTGCAGCTTTGTCTCCTCTGCGAGTGAACATTGGCGAGTTCGCACCCCGTTTCAACTCGCCGCCGGGGGCAGCGGCTCCGCCCCGCATTCAGCTCCGCCTCCCGAAACCGCCGGGGTGCAGCCTGTCCTCGCAGCTTCCTCCGGCTTCCAAGGGGGCCCAAAAAGAGCTCCTTGCTGGCTCTTCGTTGTCGAGATTCCCTTCCGCAGCACGGACTGGCCTCCACTGGACCTGCTTTCCTCAGCTAGAGACCGCTGGTGAGTCTGCGCCTGGTTTCAAGCCGCCACCGGGAGCGGAGGCTCTGTTGCCTCCATGGGAGCTGTCCCAGCACGGACCCAAGCGAATGCTGTCTGGCTGCATGAGCAGCATCTGCTAAGGGAAGCACATTGTCTGGTTTCCTTTAATTTCTTGTCCTCTGCATTTTTGGAAGCAGATGCCCAGGAAGAGAAGGTTCAGGGGGGACCTCATAGAAGGGAGTCTACAGAAAGGCAGAGGTAGAACTTCTTAATAGGGTCCAGGGTGGCAGGACTGGGAGTGATGGATGCAAATTGGAAGAGGGGAGATTTAGGCTGGAGTTGCCAGTAACTTCTTCAGAAGCCAAGCTGACCTCAGACTAAACCACTCACCTTTCCTGTAATATTTGGCATGAATGGATTTTTCTTCCTGAGTAAGTCACAAGAGGGGAGCCTGAGCAAGGACATACCTTAGAAACTTGTCCAGGTTACAGTCCCACATGCCTGGATGTGGGATGCATCCAGCTCCAGCCCCCACAGCCCCTGCCATGGCCTGAAACCTTTCAGTCAGAGGCAAGAGAGCCACCAGTACTAGGGACATCAAGTCTCCCCATCCCACTGTTGCCATCTGCTGCCCTCACCTCCCATTAGCCATACGTGCCAGCAGCTGAACCCAAATCTGTCACTGGAGGCCAGCCAAAATGTACAAAACTGAATGTATTCTTCCTTTCTTCAGAAAAATTTAGAAAGTCTTCTGTATATCATCAGTGCCATCTACTGACGCTATTCCCCATCCCTCAGGTACCTTGTTCTCATAGAACCACAGAATATCAGGGGTTGGAAATGACCTCAAGAGATCATCTGATCCAATCCCCCTGCCAGAGTAGGAACACCCAGATCAGGTCACACAGGAGGGCATCCAGGTGGGGTTTTATTATTTCCAGAGAAAGAGACCCCACACCTTCTCTGGGCAGCCTGTGACACTCTTCTCTCGTCCTGACAAAATTTTTTCTCATATTTCTGTGGAACATCCTGTATTCCATCTTGCACCCATTGCCCCTTGTCCTGTCATTGGAGGTCACTGAGAAGAACATGGCTCCATTTTCCTGACACTCACCCTTTCCATGTTTATAAACATGAATGAGATCTCAGACTGCGTGTCTGCGTCTTGTAGCCCAGCGGCCTCCCCCCAGCAATGTAAAAATGAGGAAAAATCTGCTGAAATTGATGTAATGGGGATTCACTGCTAAACGGAGCTCAATCCTTTCACACTTACTTTGGAGCATCTCTGTTGGAGACCCCTCAGGCTTTGTAGTCAAGATGTTTCTGAGCAAAATCCTACAAAATCTCCAAAATCCGGACTCAGTGAACACAGCAGGTTTAAGAACTCTCTCAAATTATGGATACCCCTACATCTTCAGGTGTCAGAGAGACAAAACAAATCCCAATTCTTCTACTGTTTTTACCCTAAAACTGCTTGAAATCTGCTCCATTTTCACACATGTTATTTCTAGCAAAATACATAACTTAAAATTCCTAACTGGTCTATCCAATATGTGCCACAGAGCTAGTGAAAACTTGTTGTTAAGGAGATCTGACAAGGTTTGCATTCAAAAGAGAAGTTTAAATTGATTCCTTATGTTCTCCGTCTCCCCACACATTCAACCGGATTTCATAATCCTGTTATAACCAATAAAGATGCCAATTGATTTGAAATAAGTTCAACTAAAAAAAGAAAAAAATCCTCTTTTGCAAAATAATGATCTAGATGACGGACCAATAAGATTGTTAAAGTCTGCTTTGAACCATGAGAGAGGAAGTCAGAGCTGAAGGGAGTGGCAAGAGCCATCTGAAGAGCAGGAATGTCAGATTTGGGCTCCCAAAGAGACATCTGAGATCAGACGTTACCAGACCACGAGCTGTAGGACACCCTGGAGATGTGCATCAAGCAGCATCCTCAGGAGTGATGGGGCAACTTCCTCATGGCCCAACAGGATTGGGAAGATGATGGGGACCTGCCATGAACAGCAGGTAAAAGCTAAGGAGACACCACCTGGAGGAGCCTCATGCCACTGTCACCCTCCCTGGTGGTGGCCACCCCTTCTTGCTGCTGCTTTGTGGAACAGAGGATACAGGGATCCAGGAATCCAGGAAAAAAAACCTACTAGAAATTCTCTTTCTCTTACTTCAAACCCCAAACCCTCCATTTTAGCTCTACACATAAGGTTAGGAAAGACCTTCCCATCTTATGCATTTGATTTGATTTTCTGCCTTTTTTTTTTTTTTGGTAGCTTCTGTGTATTATGGAAGATAGAAAATTAATGCATTAATGTCATAACCAGTGATGTGTTAATAATTAAGGACTCTGAAAGGCTGAATTAATTTGTACTGAATGAGCGTAAATTATATAATAAGCCTTTTGATCATGATTGGTTGCCTTTCCTTAGCTTTCCCTCTATAAGTTTAGTCTTCTCATTTATAGCTTTGCCTGAGAACCCTATTAGTGTTTTCATCCTCCTTCTGTAGGTGCAGAATAAATCAGGTTCTCCAGAACACCCCCCCCCATTAACTTGATTTGCAAAGATGTGCTAATCCAGAGGTGAGTGGGATCTGGAGATGAGCCACCCTCCTCCACAGGCAAGCAGAGCAGAGGTACCAGAGGCACTTTGGGGTTTAGAGAGTGACATTTTTAGAAGTAAATTGCTTTGATTCAGGAGACTTAGGAATGAGATTAAGATTTTCATATGCATTTGTATGCATTTTATATTCAGTTGAGGGGTTTTTTTTGAGTAATGTGCTTGTCTGAGCCCAAATGCCAGCATCACTTGTTAAGCCCATCTGAGGGAACATTATATTTAGTCCTTGAGGAGCACAGATGCAGGGAGAGCTGCTCCCTACCTAAGGCCATGGCCCTGAACATGTTCTTCCTAGAAGAAAAGTTCTACTTCCAGCCTGGAGCTGCTTCCCCATGCCACGTGCTGTGACACTGGCCTATGGGCTTATCATCTGGATCTAATTTTTTCCCTGTCCCCACAGGAGACCTGTAGGATAAGAATTCAGTTCTGACGACTTTATTCTTCAATTCCTAAACAAGTTTGTTTATGTAATTGCAAACACTGGGCTATGGCTAAGATTAGCTGTTATTTAGCTCTAGATTTGAAAATGTATTTCCCACAGGCACACTGAATTTTAAAAATACTTTATGTTCCATTTGCTTGTGTAACAAATATTTATGTCATTCTGTAGATGGAAAATGAACACCTTTATGTCTTCCTCTATTACTTTTCTTAAAGATAATGCCAACTATTCAAGAATCATGACACTCTTTGAGCAACCAGAGTAAAAGATCATACTATCATAGGGCTGGAAGGGACCTTTAAAGGCCATCTAGTCCAACCTCCTGCAGCCTGCAGGGACATTCTGCACTAGATCAGGTTGCTCAGAGCCTCAGCAAGCCTGGCCTTGAATGTCTCCAGGGATGGGGCCTCCACCACCTCTCTGGGCAACCTGTTCCAGTATCTCACCACCCCCATAGTTAAGAACTTTTCCCTAATGTCTAACTTAACCCTACTCTGCTCTAGTTTCAAACCATTACCCCTCATCCTGTGGCTCCATGCCCTGGCAAACAGCCCATCCCCAGCTTTCCTGTAGCCCCTTCAGGCACTGGGAGGCCACTGTGAGGTCTCCCTGGATCTTTCTCTTCTCCAGGCTGAACAACCCGAATTCTCTCAGCCTGTCCTCATAGCTGAGTTGCTCCAACCCAAGCATCATCCTCATGGCCTCCTCTAGACTCTCTCCAATAGTTCCATGTCCTTCTTGGTCTGAGGGCTCCAGAGCTGGATGCAGTAACTCCAGGTGGGGTCTCACAATAGGAGAGTAAAGGGGTAGAAAATCCTTTCTTGATGTTGTGTGTATATACTATCTGACTCCATACTTGTGCAAATTAAGTCATAATTTCTAATTTCTATTTTTATCCAATTATACACACCCTCATTAAAGTTAAATTGGATGCACTCACAGCTCTTTCTCTGACTCTTTCCAGTCCCCTCCAGCTTAGTGCTGAGCAGGAGCTGGGAGGACAGCAGCAGGGTGTAAGCAAGCAGCCCAGGAAATGGAGATCACATCCTCCCTTAAGGTTTCCCATCCTATTACAGTGCTGTGACCTTCCTGCTGGCTTGAAGAAGTTCTGAAACCAGGGGATAGCTTCGTTGCATGAGCAATAATTATTGCCCTTCATTTTTCTTACCTGTTTTCCTCCCAGCCTTTAGAAACCTGCAGGTGTATTTTCAGAGCATCAAACCTGAATTCATATTTGCACAATCCCTCTGCTGAAGCTGAGTTTCTCCTGTAATTAAGGGAATGGCACACAGAGCAGCACTGACCACCTGAAGCCTTCTGAGGCTTTGGTCCTATTGATCTGGGCACTGAGCAGGGGAAGCTGCTAAAAGCACTAGAGGGTTCATATCTATGTGTCCAGTCTCTTCTGTGCTCAAACTCATTTCTCTCTTTGGGAAGTTGAACTGGAATTGAAGAGCACCAGTTAAATATTTCATGTTGTGCTGGAATGTATAATTAATGATCAAATTCTTCAGAAAGGAAAAGATAAAAAAGACCTGCAAAAGCTTAAATAAAGTATTTTCTTTAGGTTGTAGGCAGACTGCTGAAAAAAGTGCTTTCCTCCCCTTCTGGTGGTGTTATAAAGAAAATTAGAAAATAACGTGTGATAGCGGAAAACCCACAAGCAATCAAAGGAGATTTGAGAAATTATTTGTTACTGTTTGTAGACAGAGGCAATTCATGTTTTATACGTGCTTCTCTCTTGCACTTGCTTCCTCCACACTCCACAGCCTCACTTAGAAGCAAGTTGCATTGGTCTCATCATGAAACAGCCCCATGTGTTGCCCATCTGTTGTGCACAGACCCTACAGAACAGGAAACCTCTCTGCTTGGATGAATGGCTTCACCAGTTTAAGCTGTTTGTCTCTCTGGCCCCTGACCTGACATGGATGATGTCTGCCAGATGTCCTAGCAGCTGCTGGGTGTCTTCCCATGCAGGAGGACCATCGCTTTTCCTCAGCTGACACACTGGTCAAGACAGCATGACTATAGGGTTGCCCTCAATGATTACTTCTGCAAAAGGTCAGCCCTACTGAGGTCTCTCCCCTGGCAGGGGCCATTACTGATCTTATTTCACACGCTGATCTTATTTCACCCCTGCTTTGTTTGCCCTCATCTATGATGTCCCCAAGAAAGACACATCCTTGTCCCAGTGCACCAGAAGCAGATGACACTTTTCTTCTGTGCTGGAGAGCTGCAGGACACTGACATCTGACACTTGTAGTGCTGGTGTTTCTAGCATGTTTGAGAGCATCAGTCTCTCCTGTCACTGGCTACCACTGGGAAGACCCTGTCTCTGACTACTTTGTACCCTCCCTTCAGGTATTTCCACATGGATAAGACCCCTGGAGTCTCCTTCTCTCTAGATTGAGAGTTCTCAGCCTGTCCTCATAGGATGAGGTTGTGGGGTCTTCTTCTCTGGAGATAATAAAACCCCACCTGGACACCTTCCTGTGTGACCTGATCTGGGTGTTCCTGCTCCAACAGGGGGACTGGACTAGATGGTCTCTCCAGGTCCTTCCAATCCCTGACATTCTATGATTCTGTGAACCTTACCAGCAAACCAACCAACAAACAACAAAGATTCAAAGCAATAATCATTTTGGGAGAGTCTTTTTCACGTTCATGATGTCAAAAAACCTCTTGGATGAGAGATCTTTATTTTTTTTCAGCCATTTCAAGCAATTTTGAGTGTAACATGAGCCCTGTGGTGTACCTCTGAAGCAGGTCTCTGAGGAAACAAGGCATGTGAGGTTTCAGATACCCTCTGAATGCTCTGGCTGCTGTTTAGCTCCCCCCAAAAAAGTGTTCTGCTTCACCCTCTCTCTATATCAGAGATCCAAATTGTCCACTGGCAGTTTACAGATGCAGCAAGTTAATGTTGTGTAGAAAATAATCCCAGAGCTTTGACCAGTGAAAAACAGAAAATCACTTGTTCTCTCTGTGCTTTCTTTGAAGAAATCTATATAAAAAAAAACAACCAAAAACCCACCAGCATGATTTTCACATATAGTTAAACATACCTATGAGACACTTATCAAAGTTTTTTAAAATTGGGGGAGTTTAGGATGGTGTGATCATGCTGCCATGGTAACAGATGTGTGCTGCACGCAGGGATCAAACAACAGGCTAGATTTTCAAGATACATAAAATAAGGGAAAGCTTCAGAGAATACAGTAATTAAGGCACATTAAGGTACGCAGTGAAACATCAAACAGGCAAAAAACTTGAAAATCACTCACTAAAGGAAAATCTGAGGGAGCTGAGGTTGTTCAGCCTGGAGAAGGCTCAGGGAAGACCTCAGAGTAGCCTGAAGGGGGCTACAGAAATGCAGGGGTAGACCTTTTGAATAGGGTCCAGGATGGCAGGACTAGGAGTAATGGATGCAAATTAGAAGGAGGGAGATTTAGGCTGGATGTAAGAAAGAAGTTCTTTCCTGTGAGGGAGGTGAGATACTGGAAGAGGTTGCCCAGAGAGGTTGTGGATGCCCCTCAATCCCTGAAGGTGTTTAAGGCCAAGCTGGATGAGGCATTGAGCAACCTGGTCTAGTGGGAGATGTCCCTGCCCTTGGCAGAGAGGTTGCAACTAGATGATCTTTAAGGTCCCTTCCAACCCAAACCATTCTATGATTCTATCTATTGGTGGTGTTTCATACAAATATAAATAAACAGATAAATAGATCCAGGAGGTACTGGTTGTGTGAATGCACAAAGTAAAATCTGTGATCAGGAATTCCAGTGAAGGGCATCAAACTCAAACTCTAGATAAATAGAAAACATGGAAAATTGCTCAGAACAGAAGGCTATATCAAAGGTCTTTTGTTATAATTAACTGCTTTTTCAAGTTTCTCCGTTAAGATTTCTTTGAACCTCTAAACTCCTGCTATGTAAGAAATGTTAAGATTATTAACTTTACTAAATGAACTTGGGTGCCAAATCCTCTTTCTCCTCTGCTGAAAGAGTCTTGGACAGCGAGAGCGTGGAGCATCAGTGTCCTTATTGACCTTCTCTTAGATCTTTAAAATATCTGTGGGTGAATTTGCACTTGAAATTGAATGGCTTTTTTTCTGCTCAAGGGTGTTAGTGCATTAGAAATGTCAGCCTTTGAAATAGATATCACAAGGCATTTAGTTATAAAAAGCAACACAATTTTATTACCTGACAAAGACAAGCTTAAAGCATTTCAGTTAAGAAACATGGCTTGTTTTCACCTAAATAGAGTAGGAGAAATATACAGGCAGTTGTTTCCCAAAGCCAACTTATCACAAAGCTGATGCTGCAAAATTGTGCTCGTTGAGTTCCTGGGGAAAAATGATTTCTTTTATTTTCTCACTTCTAACAAAACATGAGAGCATGAGGCAAGTGCAAAGAGCCAGCCAAGTAACAGATAGGACTGTGGAGAATGGGAAGGCGGTTGGAAGAATCATGAAAAACTCACTGTACTTGCCATTTCATTAATTCTCTGGTCAAGAGGGTGGTAGCCCAAGCACTTTTTGAGCCCCAGTGTCCATTGCAGCTTGAGAAGAGGCCATAGAAGGTGTGCTGCAACTCTCTCACACTGAAGGTATTGCACATCCATCCTGTTGTCCTCACATCTTTCTATAGATCATAAAATCATAATCATCTAGGTTAGAAGGGACCTTAAAGATCATCGAGTTCATAGAATCATCGAATGGTTTGGGTTGGAAGGGACCTTAAAGATCATCTAGTTACAGCTCCCCTGCCATAGGCAGGGACACCTCCCATTAGACCAGGTTGCTCAGTGCTTCATCCAGCGTGGCCCTAAACACCTCCAGAGAGGGGGCATTCACAACCTCTCTGGGCAACTTGTTCCAGTGTCTCACCACCCTCAAAGCAAAGAACTTTCTTATATCCAGCCTAAATCTCCCCACTTCCAATTTGCATCCATTACTCCTAGTCCTGACATCCTGGACCTTATTGAAAAGTCCTATCCTGGCATTTCTGTAGCCCCCTTCACGTATTGATAAGATGCTATGAGGTCCCCCCTGAACCTTCCCTTCTCCAGGCTGAACAACCCCAACTCCCTCAGTCTGTCCTCAGAAGGGAGGTGCTCCAGGCTTCTCTGGTCATCTTCATGGTCCTCCTCTGGATCCCCTCCAACAGCCCCATGTCCTTCTTCAACCATCAGCACAACTCTGACAAGTCTAGTACCTGTCTAGGGACACCTTGTCACAGCCTACGACACAGACATCTCACTGAGTAAGATACAAGTCTCATTGAGCAAGGTCTCATTAACCAAAAAGCAAGTTTTAAATCCAAGACAACTTTCCTTCTAAGTCAGAGAAAAGGACTGTCTGCCCACATGAAAGCTGCTGTGTCACAAAAAACATAATGAAAACTACTATCTGCCAATAACCAGCATCCCCTCTGCATGTTACAACCAAAATTCTCTTGCATTTCATTTTCCTCTCTTTGCCTTCTGAGTTGTTATTTCATCTCATTCAGTAGAAGCTACAGGCAAGCCCTAGACAGCAGAGACTGAATGTGCTGGGAGAGCTGTCAGGCAGGTATATGCCTACATTGCCACTTCATTTTTCTAAACATCAAAGTATCTTGTTGTGCCAAGCATTAAAAGCAGGAGAGTAGCCAAGAGAATTTAATGAAAACAAAGTTAATTGCTGCAGCCATCGCTGGTAAACAGAGCCCTGTGTAAATGGGGACTCCCAGGTTTAAGATTATAGGCAATAGGATCACGCTGAGAGTTTGTGGGTGGGAGGCAAACTACAAAGAGCAATATCCATCAGCCCAGATTCTGGTTTGAATGTGATGATAAATATGGACATTAACCATCAGCTGTGAGGTAGAAACAACAAAAGTATAATGCTAAGCCTGCATCTACTATTCAGCTAATCCACAGCCCTTCGGCCCCTAGCACAGAGTAGGGGAAGCAAAGGCATCAACATCCATCCAGCAACTGCACTTCCCAAGCCTTATTTCCCTGGAAATCACTCTCAGCCTTGGGATGATTTCTCCTGCCTAGCCCCAGCTCACCCCCACAGGGTCCTTGCTTCAGCAGAGGGATGGCCCCTTTCCCTGCAGGATTACAAGTCTCCAGGGATGGAACTCCTACTGAAGGTACTACAGGAAAGCTGTGAAGGGGCTGTTTGCCAGGGCATGGTGTGATGGGATGAGGAGCAATGGTTTGAAACTAGAGCAGGGTAGGTTTAGATTAAACATTAAGAAGAGGTTCTTCGCCATGAGAGTGGTGCCTCCTCAAGACCTGATGTGATCCAGAGCACTTTTTTCTTCCAAAGCAATGTAATTTTGGAGAGCCCTAAGGGGTGTGGACCACTCTCCTTCATCCAAGTTTTTCCACCGTGCACAGGTTAAAGGAAGCTTTTGTGCTGTCCCTACACTGGATTGTACCCTCAGTGGGTGTCTCCTGTTGATTGCCTCTAAGACCATTGTCTCTTTTTTTGGGGAAACAAGTGGCTGAAGCACTGAGCTGCTGACCAGCAGCTGTTTGGGTTTACTTTGCAAGCAGGGCAGGAATGCCTGTGGGAGTCTCTCTGTTGAACAAATGGCTAATTCCTCCAGCTGAGCATATGGCATAGACACTCTATTTTATTAAATCAGCATTAAAACTCTCTAATTCAATCGATACTAAATCAAATTCTGCTCATTGTTCATATTTTTATGTTGGTAAAAATGTCAGTCACTAGTGCACAGTGTCTGCAGTCTTTCCAGGGCGAGGAGCGTGGCCAAATGGTCTCTCCCAGCAACTTGAATGAGGAGATGTGAACTAAATTCCCTCCTTCGTCTTTCATCTTGGCTTAGATGGTCCCCCTGTTCCCTTCCTGGTTCCAGGACACCCCACTGGGATGACACTTCTGTGTCAGTGGCACAGCTAGTGCATTACTCTGTCCATGCAAGACAACCAGGAAGATTTCTGGGCAGCAAGAGAAACATCTGATTGTACAACACAAATATGGAGAGGAGGAATCCTGCCCACTGTGCTTCTCAGAGCAGACCACTCTGCCTGTAATCAGCAAAGATGTTCCCACCTCCATCATCACTCTGGCATTCAACTGCTCTTCAAGCAGATACTGAGGGATGTATCTATAGCACCAGTGGTGTTTGCTGTGTCAGTGCCACACTGGCACTGTGCTCAGACAGATTGTGGCTGTGGGCTAGCCAGTTCTTCAGCTGGGAAAGCAAACTGGGCAGGTCTCCACTTCCTGGGCTGTTCATCCATGCCAGGCAGAGCAGCTCTGGTGCTGCAGACTCTCCTGGCCAAGCTGACCCAGCCACAAGCAGCTCGTGACCACTCGCTGTGCTGGTCGAGAGGATGAGCTGCCCAAAAGGAAATAGTAATCAACAAAGAATGTGCTGCATCACTGAGACTAACCTGCACAGGTCCTTCAACTGCTGCAGTGCTTCAGAAATGACAGTGATGGACTTGCAAAGCCCAGGGTAAGACAGAATAACTCTTCATCTGGACTGAACAGGCAACTTCTGTCAAGTTCTGTCAAGAACTTGCTTCGCTCCATCCTTGGTCTTGTCGCTCATGAGTTTTGAGTCCCTTCACCTGTGGCAGCCCTTGCCTCCCAGCCTGCAGGGTCCTGCTGGTGTCCCCACTTCCCTCCCAGCTCCAAGCAGCTGGTTGAGCACCTTTAGTTAGAATTATAGAATGGTTTGGGTTGGAAGGGACCTTCAAGGTCATCTAGTTCCAACCCCCCTGACATGGGCAGGGACACCTCCCACTAGACCGGGTTGCTCAGTGCTTCATCCAGCCTGGCCTTAAACAACTCCAGGGATTGAGGGGCATCCACAACCTCTCTGGGCACCCAGTTCCAGTGTCTCACCTCCCTCACAGGAAAGAACTGCTTTCTTATCTCCAGCCTAAATCTCCCCTCTTCCAATTTGCATCCATTACTTCTAATCCTGCCTAATTTGGAAGGGACCTTCAAGATCATCTAGTTCCAATCCCCTTGCCATGGGCAGGGACACCTCCCACTAGACCAGGTTGTTCAATGCCTCATCCAGCCTGGCCTTAGACACCTCCAGGGAGGGGGCATCCACATCCTCTCTGGGCAGCCTCTCCCAGTGTTTCAGCACCCTCACAGTAAAGAACTTCCTTCTTCTATCCAGCCCAAATCTCCCCTCTTCCAGTTTCCATCCATTACTCCTAGTCCTGCCATCCTGGACCCTTGAGTTCCCATGAGCTCTGAAACTTCCCATCTGTGGCTGTCAGTGGTGCTTTTCCAACAGTCCCCAAGAGCTAGACCCAGGTTTTCCAAGAGAAAACTACTATTTGTTCCCAAAATTACATTGAGGGAAACAGTTGAAGACCCTTTTGTGCACAGAGCCATGCTCTATTAAGTGGAAAAGATAGCTGGAAAAAAAATTACAACAGCCCAAATATTAAGCATTATCTGTCAGCATAGATTAATAGCACCCAAACTCCATTGCCTAAGAGGCTACACTTGCCTAATAAATCAGCAATATTTTTTACGTGAGACCTCACTTTAATCCTTCTGCATTGCTGGTCTGTTTAGATTGCCTTGCTTCAAATGTCAAACCTAATCAGCATGCCACCTTCTGTTAAAAGCCTGCTTTTGGAATAAAACTTTGATGGACATTTGTCTTACATAAAAATTACCCTTCCATGCCAGGATCAAAAGCGAGAGACCGAAAGGAGGATTTGTCTAAAATCAAAGAAATGCTCTTTCTTGAGCTTCCTCCTAAGTACCTTATCCTCAGAGTTTATTTCACTTTCAGTACCCACCACCCCGTGCAGACACTGCCACCACCAAGTAAGAGAATTAGGAATTTATCTGTAGGGTTACTCACCCAAGCGTGGCCTCAAAGAAACAGCTCATGCCTCTGCTGCCTAAGGGCTGCACATGCCCTTGCACACTTCTCTGGGGACTCCTGCTTTCACACTAGCCAGTATGCATTCATTTATCTCTTTGCATACTTTGGTTATTGATAATTATCAATTCCTGGCCAAACTCTTGAGTCCTTTGAGACACTCCTCCCCTCCATCACTATGCAGAGGGCTGAAGGAGCAGTTGCAGACCATCCATAATGGCTCCATCGCTATGGGGACTTCCAATTTTGCCAGGCCAAGATCAATCAAAGAATGTCAGGAGTTGGAAAGGATCAGGAGAGATCATCATGTCCAATCCCCCTGTTGGAGAAGATACACCCAGATCAGGGTCACACCAGAACACATCCAGGCAGGGTTTGAATGTCTCCAGAGAAGGAGACCCCACACCTTCTCTGGGCAGCCTGTCCACTGTTTTGTCACCCTCACCCTGGCAAAGTTTCTCCTCATGCTGTGACAGTGACACCAGTTTTAATCAAATTAAACTTTGGTCATTTCACTCGCTGTTATTTCATTAGAATTTTCTGTGAAAAAAATAGTTTTCCTCAATTAACATTTTTTCCTTGATTAATTATTTCTCTCAGAAGAGTTCTGAACTTTATTAAAATCATTTGAAAGAAAGGAAACACATTCCAGGACGGGTGTTGCATTAATTCAATGCAGCCCATAAGCTCCTGTTTCAATAATGGTTGCCATTTGTATTGATCTTCACAGATCTTCTCAAATCAATAATCTTTCTCAGAGGTTAAATTTTGCCTTAAGACAGAGACCACAGGAAGAGAAATGTCATGTCTCAGATTCCTGGAATGTCTTGCAAGCATAAAATGAGACATGAAAAAGAGGCAGAGAAGCAGCAATGCTATTTTTGCCTGGAGGAACAGAATTCTGTTGATTTTATTAGCTGTGCAGATACTGTGAAATTCAGGCTCTCTGTTCAAGTTAGTCTGACCCATTTGACAGCTGGAGACTCCTCTGGATACTTCAGCCTCCCACTCTGCTGGAACATCTATTTCCTCCCCATCAGACAGCATTCAGGAGGGCATCCATCCATCCATCCATCCATCCATCCAAGAACACTGCTGCTCATGTCACTGTGGCTGAGCAGTGCTGGGACACCACCCTCACCACAGCTGCAGAAGGGAGAGCTGCAGATGTTTCTCAACTGTCATTGCCCCCAGACACTGCTCCTGTACCTGGAAGGCAGATCTCTGCTAATGTGAAGGGTTGTCAACCACTGGAACAGCCTGCACAGGAAAGTGGTTGAGTCACCACCCCTAGAGGGAGTGAAAAGAGGTATAGATGTGGGGCTGAGGGACAAGAGTTAGTAGTAACTTGGCAATGCTGGATTGACAGTTGGACTTGATGATTTTAAAGGCCTCCTCCAACCAAAACTATTCTGTGAGTCTCTGTTGCTTCCTGAAGAAGAGTCCCCAGGTCTCATCAGATTCCAGCTGGGGCTGTGCTGGTGTGGGGAAGGGGCAATGTGCTGCCATCACCACAGTGTGCTGATCAGTGAGGTTCTTCATGTACTGCTGCTACTTCCTCTGATTAAAACACTCATGTCTGATAGTGAACATAGAATCATAGAATAGTCTGGGTTGGAAGGGACCTTAAAGATCATCTAGTTCTAACTCCTCTGCCATAGGCAGGGACACCTCCCACTAGACCAGGTTGCTCAGTGCCATGTCCAGCACCTTCAGAGAGGGGGCATCCTCAACCTCTCTGG
>VZTY01006484.1:228960-259234 GCA_013400935.1 Turnix velox | reverse complement strand
CCTAATATTCCAGAGGTGAGTAACGATTTTGGATCTAAGAAGCCCTTCCTCTCCTGAGAGGTCTGAGAAGAGGAAGAATCAAACCTGAGAGCCAAATTTTGACATGGCCTAGAAAAATAATTGTCCAAACAGTTTTGACCTGGCCTGGAGAAATAATTGCCCAAGAGTAAATGGTGTGCATGGCAAACTGAAATCAACACATCAACATCTTCCAAAGCCATAAGCAAGCGTTCAACAGCGTCATATTCACTAGGGTAGTCCAATTGTACACATGTTCTATTGATTTCAGATAAAAAAAACAAAACAACCTGCATTACGTTACCCAAGGTCAATGCTTTCTTAAATATGGGACATTTTTCTTAATCCGAAGACCAACAGATCAACTTAATTCTATTTACTTAGATTTGATGAATACATACCAAAAGCATAAGCATTTGTCATCACCAAACATTCAGTGCTAGAGCTTCTGGCATATTATAAATATTTTTATAACTATATGCAAATTCCTTCTTTTTCAGCAGAAGAAAGTTCCTATTCATTCATCCATTGTAAATTGTGCACTTTTAACAGTAACAGGGCACTTCACTAAACCATAACCCAGATCAAGTAATATAGAAATATTCCAAGGCTCTGACTTTCTCCCATAAAGAATGACACTTCCTCCTAAAGCAGACTGTACATGTTCCTTTATTGCTCTTGATATCTTAGAGCAAAGATAGTACCCTGGAATTTTCCATTTACCCCTTCCCGCTTCACAGATAATTTCTTAAGTTTCTCATGCTTTAAGTGCAACTTTGGCAAACATTTAAATTGTTAAACTGTCACAAAAATATGCAAACAAATGCTGTCACCTTTCTATAACAAACAGGAACATACAGACCAACAAGCCACAGCCTGTCTATAGATGAAGCCTGCTTTTCTTTACTGAAAACATTATGGCAGGAAGAAAACATGCCAGACACCCTATAGTACAGTAATATATACACATGTATATAAAAAAGAACATATCTGTCAAGTCTATCAACTTTCATGTTTGATTGCTCTGGCCAAACAATTGACCTGTTTTCCAAACTAACAAAAAAGTAACTTTCTTCCCCTTCTATTTAATACATACTCTTCTCCATCAGCAAAAAATACATTCTTCTGGGGACACTCAGAGTTGTGTGTCCAGGTTTGCTGTTCTGCCTCTGCATCTTAAATCATACAGCATTTTAGCTAAAATAATATTATGCTTATGATATGTGCAACTTAAAAAAAAACCCTGCAAGCCCAGTGGGAGGCATTTTAATTAATAGAGATTGTTCAAAGAGAAACAAATGCAATTCCCCATCATCTGTCAGCCAGCTGTACTGCAACCCCAATGTGAGGAACAAAGAACAATAAAGCAAGCCAGTGAGAAAATAAGACAGAATTGGGACTTGACAAAGAATGTAAAGAATATAAGCCAATTTCACCATTATTAGGCAGGAAGGTTTGAGTTTTGCATCTTCTGCTTCTTAGTAAACATAAATTTTCATCATATGCTCTGGTTTCAGGTTTATCCTCCCTAGTAGTGATTAGCAGACAATTTTGCAATACTCTTTACTAAAGTGATCTCTGAAATTGAACTATGTGATGCTCTAGATCATGAAGGTTGCAAATTCAGGCATGGAGGGAAAGCACAGTAGCAAATGTGGTTAAGAACAGAGTTTGCACAGAGAAATGGCCACAGGAATTTCTCCTCAGCCCAATCAGGAGTATACTGTCACATTCATCAAAAATTGGTAACAGCTTCATGCTTCAATATTAACATGAATGCACTTGCCGAAGCAAATAGCAGAGATATTTCATTTTTTGGACTGATGTAATTTTATTAACATAGAGTGCAGTTCTATTTAATACATATCCATCTAAACATGATATCAATCTTGGAGGCTATAGGTTAGCTAAGAGTTTTCAGCTAGAATATAGGGATAAGAAGAGATATTTTTTGGCAGAAATCAATCTAGATAATGGAAAGGAAGCATTTGCTTCCCCTCCTGCTGAGATCAAGAGCTGTCAACTGAATATCTGAGGTATATGCATCCATACAGCTGATTTTAACTTACCACGTCAGTATCAACAAATTATGGGGCATGTCTTCACATACAAAAGCCTGCACAGCTCCATTTTCCTTCATTTGGGCTCCAGTTGCTATGTCCAATGCTTGTTTCTCTTTTAAGATGGTCAATGCTTAATTTTGGAAGATTCAACCAGTTCTTCTCTACAGTATATATAAAATTAACCAGGCCCATGACAGGAAATGATTGCAGGAGGGTTAACATCAGGATCCTTTCTCAGCACATTTTCCTTCAAAACACAAGGATTAGTACTGTAGGTATTTCTTCTCATTGGGTTAGAAGGAAATGAAGATTGGTGGGAATGACATGTATGCAGATTTACTTACCAAAAAAAAAATCAACAACACCCTCAGCAGCTCAAGATCTGGCATTTCTAATATTACGAATAAATTTTTCAGATTTTCATAGTTTCTTCTCCTTCTATGTTCCCACACCTCTGTAGGCATGTAACAAATCTAATAAATGCGAGTCCCAAAATTTCAATTATGTTCTATTTTTCAGGTTGGCATCCATGAGGACTCATCCAACTAAGTGAAAAACTGCTGTCACCATCAGCATCAGATTCCCTGAGAACTGATTATCACACTAATCTAATTTTCACTTAGTTTGGTATTTAAGTATTGAAACCCTATGGTAAATCCTATGAATTTGCTTCTAGTTACTGGGTCTTTTCTTTTTACAAACACGTATCCTT
The DNA here is from genome assembly GCA_013400935.1 of Turnix velox. NCBI lineage: Eukaryota > Metazoa > Chordata > Aves > Charadriiformes > Turnicidae > Turnix > Turnix velox. The sequence continues at coordinate 256,441 of VZTY01006484.1, read as the reverse complement.
AAAGGGAATGCTGTTTTCACATCACACAATATTTTGATTCTATTTGCTCAATTTCCAGCATGACTAGCCTCTTTGTTGGACTGACAATGGTTCAGAGTGGTAGAGGCTGTATTTCTACCACATTTATCCATGAAATAATAATTGGTATCTTTTGAATTTGGGTTACTTGAGGATTGCTTCACTTATTTAAGCAAAGAAATAAATATGAAGCAGCTTAATGAGCAATACTGGATATCGAATTCACATCAGTGAAACATATATTCTACACAAGTTTTTATGTGATTCATTTTATATATGTGTGTGTGTTATTCCTTTTCAGTATTCAAGAAACACAAAATTCAGAATTTAGTTCAGAATGGAAAGCAGCTTTTAATTTTAACTTCCTAAATTTCAGACTCAACTTCTGGAGAAGCCAAAATGAAACAGTGTCTTCTCACATATAGAACAGAAACATTTAACAACAGCTGGTTTTAGTTGAGTTAAAGAGGAAAGCAGGAGCATCTTCATACACATACAGGCTTCAAAACCAAGAAGCAATGACTCCCTCCTCCCTAGTATCATGACAGTACTTGCAAAAACATCCCCCAAAACTCCAAGGGGTTTGTATGCTTTTTTAAAATTTAGTGGAACAGAGGCTGGCATGTATACAAACTGTGTGAACATGATCATTATGAAGATGCTAACAAAAAAAATTACTTTCCAAGTAAAACCCCTGTGCAGAGCACCAGATGCTTCTTCCTGCTGTTAACTAACAACTTAGTGCCTCCTCTGTGCTATGCCTCATGTTTACTCCACGTTTTGGCCTTCATCACTGATTCGCAGTTACAATATGTCTCTGTTTGTATCATTGACCTCCAAGAAGAGCTGCCCAGATTGAGCATAAATTCAGCTCTTGAAGAATAACACTGTGGAAACAATCTTAACTAAATGCATTATTCCAGTATTTTTCCAGTGAGTACTGGATTTGATTAATAAAGGCAGTGTTTCAAAGAAGTAAAATCTGTCTTTCTAATACACATCATTTGAAAACAACAAAACAAAAACCTTTATATCAGAAAGACTTAACTGAAAGCAGAGAATAATATACCTAGTCTCATTAGTAGTATATGCTATGACTAGGAAAAGGCTAGCTAAGCCTTTCACCTTCAAGAGGTACATTAGTTACCCATGCAAGGAAAAAAAAAACCTACGAAGAACAAGGGAGAGCCAGTAAACTTCCCTTTATCATCATCTACCTGTACTGCAGAAACCAAAAATAGTGAGTTAACTCTCTTCTGACTATCTTCTGGCATTTACTAGATGCTAAACTGATTTCAAATAAAAATGCAGAAATATCAAAAGGGATAACTGTTTGTTCTCATATTTTACTAGATAGGATAAAAAAACATTTGATTGAGAGATTTACTGTGTATTTTGAGATTGGAATGCAAATGCTTATTTTGCTAATATCCTTGTCTCCACATTATTTTTTTTTTTCATACAACTTTGAAGCGTTACATTCCAGAAATTCAGAGGTCAAACGAGTCTTATCTTTCAAACTCTCTTCTTGCTGCTAAAGGACTAAAAAGGGATAAAAGAGTCATGCTAAAAACCAAAGATAAAAAGGGCAGATTCATACTGTTTGACCAGAAGGGGAACTACATTTTTTTGTTGTACTTCAAATCGCTGAGTGATTCAAGCATTTCACATACAAAGAAATATACCCACTTCATCTGTGCAGAGGTCAGATCATAGTTCTGCTAGTATTCTGTGTAACAAAATTTTTATTTCTTTTGGTAAATTCCACATTCACATACAGCAGCTCCTAATGAAATCTTCTGCAAAATGTACAGCAGGATCCAGTCAAGATCGCCCTATTCCCAAATTCCTTGTTCTAGGTGCCCTGGGGAGCTGTGGGAATTAACTCCTAGCCCAAGCATACATCCAAAAGAGAAATGGATTTCCCACTTCTTCCTGAACAGTGCTTTCAAGTGAGCTCATGACAGTATGTTTCTGCTCTGCTGGGTACTAAAAGACAAAACACTGATGCTCAGTCTTTTAGTTCACTAGAATTCATGTGAAGGCTGTGTTTAAGACTACTGTCACAAAGCTATTCACATACCGATGAAAGGTGTCACTCCACTCTTAAAAATTCTAAAGAAATGTATTTTTCCCATTTCCTAGAAATCTCAGTCTCTTTAGATAGCAGTTTCATGCTCTGCAGCTAGTGCTGATAATACAAAATACTCGGCGAAAAGCAGACTGAGATATGGTCTTTAAGCAAATAGCTAACCTACTGCAAGTTCAGGATAACATGTTAAAATGCAAACATTACCTAAACACCATGACTTGAATATTTTGCCTCTGTCAGCATACAAGTGATTGCTACTTAGCACGCTGAATGCATTTTTTCTGCTGAGTCTGTAGGTTGTTATTTTTAATTACCTGAAATTACAGCTACTCTGTCAAGCTTAAAATGACATAAATGATTCCCTTGAAACTTAAGAAGAGAGCTATGCTGATTTTTGTATGTGTGCTGTCAAATAAAAATAATCATAATGGTAACAGGTATTAAGAACCATCCAGTATGGGAAAACCTCAGGACTGCAAAGAAAAAAATTGTTTTCTACTAACTTAACAGTCTGACAGTAAAAATTATTTAAGCGGTCTTTTTAAAACACTATAAATCAAATCATGCATCTGTTAAGCATCTAGGTACAGATTATTACAATGGGCATTATCACATATCAGTCTTCTCTGGCAATTTGGAAAGTAGGGAAAATACCTATGTTAAACCCCAATACTCAGCCTCACTTTTTTAGAACATGCAGATGTTACATATGTGTAAAATACCAACAGTCATAGTCTTCCAAAGATCAAATACTAGTCTGCTGACAACGGGCATTACATTAAATCCCTCCACTTTCAGAGAGTTCTCTTCCTATAAAAAGAGCTGAAACATCAGACTGCTGTCTGATAATAGCTGAATTTTGCTAGAAGGTGCTTATCTTTCTGCAGCAGCACAATGGCTTCCCATGGCTGCATGCAACTGAGCATTAGCGCAGGCTGCAGTTCTTGTCATGGTACTTGCCTTCTTCCCCACCTACTCATTTAACAGCCATGAACGCACACATCAGTTTCATAGATACAACTCTCCTTTGCCTTTTTTCAAAATTTTCTTAGAAAAGGATGTTGGTGGTTGGCAGGTCTATGCTTTGCCTGTTAACTGGTAAGCATGCTTATGAATTTTGTACAATAACAGAAAAGTAAAAAGTAAATGACAGAAAAGTAAAAATTAAATCAAATTCTTTTGACTTGCAAAATCAGCTGCAAGCAATGCAGATCCTTTTATTAACACAGAGGAGTCCAACAGCAAAGAACAACTCCACATACTCAGCAAGTAAGCACTCTGAGTTGCACTGGCAAACATGACTAAATGTCGCATGACATTGATACAGAAACATCTTCTCTTGACAAGTTAAGTAGCCAGCGCTTTGAACATCTGACTAAACATTGTAGCAGAGGAACAACCAAGTAAAAGTACCAAAAAGCTACAAAGTTATGTGAGGGGCAAGTGCAGAAGACAGAAGTCTGAAAGACTAGCATTCAAACCGCATGTCACAGTGTTCTTCATAAGCACTCAATTAACATAACTAGTCTGAAAGTCCATGTATTTCCTATGGTTAAAGTATCTTACTTGGAACACAAGAATAAATCCCATGATTTCATGTGATTGATTAATAGACAGAAACAAAATGCTCTGAATGCATCTAATTATAGTAATGGGAACCAGAAAGGAAAATACTATTCTGTGGAGTTGAACAGGCAATGGCATGTTTTTTTGATAAGAAATCAAACATATTATTTTTTAAACAAAAAACCCTCATCATTTGCATTATATCATTAGTAACAGACCAGAAATTACACACACAACCAGCATATAACCCTGGCATACACAAATATATGTAAGACTGCTAACTTCCTGCAGAGTAACTGCAACACATCAGAAAAGCTCAGACACAACACAGCTCAAGAGCTGATTTATTTCTGTACTACAGGAACACAGGAACTGCTGAAACAGGCACAAGCTTAGTAGCAGCTCAAGATATTTTACTCTTCCTCAACAGAGGTCATCATAGCAAATTATACACAACTCTAATATTTAAGTGTGACGTTTCTAATTTTAAATGTTCATCTTGAGAAAGACTGAGTTTGATTTTTATGCAGGGAAGTGTCTGAAGTGGCCCGTTTTCAAGCCATAAAAATATGATGAAACAGGCATATCCACAACTCTGGGGCAAAACGTAGGAAGCATCCTAAATATTAGTTCCGTTTTCAGAGAGTTTTAAGTATTGGACCAGGAGGTAAAAAATGTTTTGAATGTTAGAACTGACAGTGGTGCTTTGCATATGCATGCACTTTATTATGCAATATGAAATGCTCTGAGATGCTTTGAGTCTGCTGATCCCTGTCAAGGTCACAATCATTGCAGAAGATAGGAGGCATCACCACTGAACACTCAATGCTGTAGTTAGCAAGTCTCTCCCAATTGTGAGATGGCAGTTGGTGAGATGGCTGTGAGGTCCACCTCTTCAGAATGAGGAATTATTTTAATCGTTAACTGGCTGCAAAAGCCAGGAAAACAAAATGGAACTCATTTAACTTGATGGCGTGAGGATGAACGAAGGTGAAGCATTAGTGAAAGGATACACTGAAGGACTAGAACTAAGAGGTTAGTATCAAAACCAGTATGTGCCATAAAAGACACTGCAGAGATTATACTGAGCCATCATCAAGTTACTGCATTTCACTTGAAGCTTAAAGCCACAAGAAAATTAACAGATTTCCATAATTGAAAAACCTCTAGACATATATATCACTTATTAAACAATCAAACACAAGTCCACTAGTGTGAAAAAGCCTGAGTCTCCATGTTCTTTGGCATAACACATACTTAAAGATGAAAGTTCTTTCTCAGACAAAAACTTCTCTATTTATGAACCTCATTTTTTGTCCTGACCAACAATCTCACCTAAGGGTATGTTGTTTTGTTTCAAAAATGGTAAGTTGGTAAATCAACACAGCCCCCAGCGCACGATTCAGTCAGAACTCATGAAGTAATACTAACAAGCTTTTAACTTTTAAAGACACGTTAACTAGCATTCCTTGAAGTCTGATCTTGAACCACCCACCTATTCAATCCCCTTCCTCACAATGAAAAGCTAGATGGAATTTATTTTCACAGAAGGATGGACATGTTTGTGTATACTATTTCCAAAAACATTTGACATTGTTCACAAGAAGTAATTTTGGCACTGTGCAACACATGTTGCACCTTCACAGAAGTACACCATTCTCCCAATGCAAGTAAATCCTTCCACAGCCATCACCTGCCCCCACCAGTTCCTGCCTGGACACATCTGTCACCCACAAAGTAGATTTAAGGAGCCTTCTCCTCTAAGTATTTGCTAGGTGAACTACCTAAACATGGGAGCTCCCAGAGCTGTCCTCCAGCCAGAAGAGCTTCAGGTAGTGGAATGCTCCATGGGATCTCTTTCTTATTCTCCTCATGTTGGATCAGACATGTAATCTAATAGATCAGGACACCGGAAACATGGGGAATAAAGTTTCGCCAAAGGTCAGCTCCTCCAATAAGCACATCCTTGTGTTGTGCTAGACAAAATCAGAGATCCAATACTTTTTTTTAAACACTGAGCCAGAAGTGCTTTTTCCAAAGCATATTCCATTTTCAATAGGACCGTGGCCTCACACAACATGGCCTTTTCTTTAAGAAACACGGCAATTAGACAGCAAGCCTCAGTGTAATGCACTGAGTGATGTGCGACACATGTTGTCTCCTCTAGCAAGCACCACTGTCAGACAGTCAGATTTGTTTCTTTTTATACTGTCAAGGTGCTTTAGAGTTTTAAAGATTAATTATAAATCAAAGCAACATGACTCTCTTTCAACAGAACACAGTTTTGCCTAGCTTTTGCAGGATGTATCCCATGCAGTGCTTTAGACAGATGCTTATTCTCATGGTAACTGCCCAAATTTATAAAAAAAAACCCAAACCAACACATTTACATAATAAACCGTGACTCCTGAAGACCAAGAATTTAGAAGTTAACAGTAAGCTCTGTCAATGCTACTGATGTGCCCAAGAATCATCTGAAAAATGAAAAAACTGCATTAGCATTAAATTTTGAGCTTTCTGCGTCTTGCCTGAATTGCAGATTTAATTACTTTTTGATACAAGCCTCTTGCTCATTTTCTGAAAAGGGAAAAATACAGAGAGTTATGAGAAATGAAACATATAAGCAGATCTTTATTGCCTTAGACAAGTAATTATTTTTAAGTTGGTTTACTGTTTTGAAAGATTTATCTTAAATAATCAAATACCACTTTAAAGAAGCTGTTTGTGGCATTTATGAATGCAATTACTATAGTAATTTATTCTCAAGCTATTAGCTTACTGGATCTCACAGGGTAAAAGAGTTTCCTAACAATCTGTGACAGTTTAAAGAGAGGAAGAAAGGGAAGAAAAAGGCTACCACAAACAGCACAAATAGGAATTTAACAAGCTAAGTGCCCAATTTTATCAGGAACATTGATGCATCAGAATGCCAGAAGATTCTGCAATGTTCAGGGCTCCATCTTGGATCAAAACATCAGGTCCTGGATGAAATACAGTCCTGTATTTCAAGTTTCAATACTTAATTTGCAATTAATTTAGTATTTTTCACAGGACTGAAATTACAACTCACCTTAGTCTGTGCCCCACTGCCCTCTGTGCAATCCTCTGGGACAGTGCCACAAGAACTACCAGAATTACCACCAGTGTATCACCTGCTCACAGAGAGCAAAGCACCTTCACTGTCCAAGCTGCCAGTTTGCTTTGTGGACTTGACTGAACATGCCTCTTCTGAGCAAACTTGCAAATTATTTGGCTTTCACTAGTTTGCGAAGAAAAAACAACAATAGTATGCACCTACCAGACACTGAACAACCTGAGCATTGGAAGCCTACATGAAGCACTTAAAAAATGTATGCTTTTACAGAATATGGCAAAAGCCATAGGTTGTACAGTGAGTTTGTCAAATGGGAAGTTCACTCTGTCCTCTGGGAAGAAGTGCTATGTCCTGCTGTGGAGACAGCTCTCTCAGTAAACCATATTCGTGCTTCATTTAAAGAGAGTGGAAGTGTCATCATAATTCATAACAGTAAATGCTTTTAAATGACAACAGACAAGAGTTCTATCTTTGAGTGGAATGAATGTTTATAACCTAAGCTAAGCATATGAAACAAAAAAAGGCAGCAGCTTTATCCACACCTGATGGAACCTATGGAGAAGCATCAAATCAAGAGGAAAAAGGTATGTTGACACACTCTGCTGAAAACACATTGTTGAAGGAAAAAGGATATGCAAAAGAGACAAAACAGATAAAGCGAAAGATGCCCCTTCTAATTACCAGGAGAAGAGACAGAATATGTCGCAATTGCAAATCCAGAGGCAACTGGTAATCTTAACAGTTTTGAAGAAGCAGTCCCTGGAAAGGAAAGAATTGAAAAAGTAATTACTTTTTCCCCCTCCCATCTCCCACAACTGAAAAGCTTGGGGAAGAGGGATGCAGACAACTCCACCCTGCTGCAAATGTTGCAAATGGTTGGAAAGCATCAAAAACTAAGGGGAGACTTTTTCCCAAATTGATATTCATGGATCTCACCAAAGTGAGTAATGCTTCCAGACAATTGCTGGCAGCAGCCTGCCCAGCACCCAGCACAACTACTTCCTCTTCTCTCCCCTCCCCTTCAATATTGTTATCATAATAATAATGAGTGGGCAATTTTAACTAGTGAAGTACTTGCCCTTTGCACCAAGTGCTGCACTCCTATCTTTGCTGCCAGGTGCTGCACGTGGGAGGGACTGGCCAAATGATCACTCACAGCTTAAACTCCAGAAGTGGAGAATTAACCCAATTCCTGTGGCAACTTCCTTCCCCGGCAGATGTTTAATGCAGTTACTTCTTTCAAGAACTCCTCCATCCACTGATTCCTGTATCCAACAGGAATGCACCACAGCCAATGCATGTGCCTCATGTCGAAAGCATCAGGACACTGCTCGCATCTAGCAAACCACAGGGAGGGAACTGCTGGCAGTGTCAGAGAAACTTATGACATATGCTATAAATCAAGGCTAGAAAATATAAGCAGTAAAAATCCTGGTAAAGTAGCTGGAAAGGCAATTTATGCTTTAACAGCTTTAGCACAACTGGAGCAGAAACTGACTCCTTTTTCTCACCTGATTGGGACTTGTAGACTCCATTAAACTTGCAGTATTAAATTTCTGCTGGAATTACAATCAAGAAATACACATTTGCAGTGAAATGTGCCAAACTGCAAATGTCTTCATGAATGGGCACTCTCTGGCACTCATATCAGAGAAAAGATGTCTTCCACCACAGACTGCTGCACGGCAAGGAATATATATCCAGTCCTCTCGGGGAGATCTACAGTGGGCCTCTTTTGTATTCATGTATTTGAAGTCATGACTACCTTCTGTCCCTTTGAGTGATACCACAATATCAGAACAACATTTGAGTAGGAAAGATTTACCTGAATAGGGCAGCAAAACTTTGTAGTATTTTAATCATAGGTAGTGAAGCAAAATCTGAATATGGCTTATTGTTTAGTTCCTGTTCAATACCTCCACTAAAGCCAGAGAGTGAAATGGTGAATTTAAAAGCAAAGGAACTGCTTCAGTATGTTTTCTGCATATTTACACCAGGCTTTCTGGAAAGACTGACCATATTACTGATGCACAGATAAGAAAGGCATGGATCAAAAGTATTCACTTAGCTTCCTGGGAAATTCATTATTTGAAGGTTAACACATTTCACAGTGTTTTTCCACCTCAGATGAGCCACATAGATTGCATAGGAACTGTGCAGAAATCTCTCTCCAAAGCAGAAGCTCATGATACTACTCAGGCACCTCCAGCCAGAGCTCCTTCACATGCAAAGTCTTGAATTACATTCAGCTTGGCCAGAAGGTGCTCTCTGGATAATTTCTCGCTGTTGTCAGTCATGACCAGAATGTGATCTCATATGGCTGCCAAGTAATAATCAACTCTGTGGGATTTATGTACCAAGATGTGGTAGAAAAGACAGCCTTGAAATCAATGGAGAAATGAGCAGTGACTTCTGCAAACACTAAGTGATTCAATCACATTTCTGTTGTGAGCTCAATGGAATGACCACAGCAGATAATTGATTACAGAATTACAGAACCCATCACATGTGTATAAAAGCAGAAGGTTACAACCATTTCAGTCTTAATTATATGAGCTGTCGCCACAAAATGACAAATGACACAACTATTGTCAAGTGATTCTTTCATAAAATAAAATTATAAATAAAAATAAAAATTAAGTAGGATCACTTCCCTTGTCAGTCTGTTTCGATGCTTAATAATTTTTTCAAGGTCAAAACATCTAGTCTATACTACCCTTGCTCAGCTTGAGAGGACAGTCACCAAGATCTGTTGAAAAATTTTACTGACATCTGTGCAAAAGTAATAAATGCAGGTCAGCCAGATACTTCTGTAACTAGAAATTGCGCTGGTGCAGTGCACTTGACTCACAGGAGTGAGAGCAGCTAGAAATGCAGAATTACCCTCAGAAATATAGATGACTCTATGTGTGCATAACCTGAATAGGTCTAGGCAGTTTGTATCTGTTATTTTGAGAAATCTTTGCTTAGAGTAATTATTGTTTGTCTATAAGTGATTTTGCTGTACTGGCTGACTACAGTTTTACTCTGCCTTGAAGAAAATGTTTTTATATCATCTTATAGGAGAAATAAGGGTATGAAAAACTGAATCTGGGGGGAGATAACTTGCAACTGAGGTGGTATTAACATAAAAATGGGTCTACCACACATCACTATATCTTACACCCACTTTTTCCAAATGTTTATTCTAGTCAGGTCAGTGGGAGCATTAACGTTCTGCAGCTGAAGCAAATGGCACAAGTTTCCTTATTGCAAGTCACACCTAAGTTTCTGTATCAGTGTGCAGTATTCACTGTGCAGCATAAATTACTTCAGGATTATTTTCATTATCTGAGCTGGTTGCCAGATAGAAAGGTATTTCATACTATCTGATCTAAAACTAGTAAATGAAACTTGATAAGCAAATGGGTTACCCTAGATCCATCCTTTAGATTAAGCTGAGATTCATCCTCAGTCAGGCATTTCAATTCTTCTACAACTGTGAAGGATGAGGCTATTGTACTCTAGCTTTCATTTCTTCAGTGCTATTGCTTTAAAACATGCATCCCAGAATTTGATCAAGCTTCCTTCAAAAAGCAGGGCACCACAGCAGAAAATTTCTGCCTGCTGAGAATTGTGAAAGGGGGGAGAGACATTACACCAGTCTTCCACCTCTATGCTGTTCCCTGGGCTTGCCAAACTTACACTCCATCTCACATTACCAGATACTCTACTTTGCTATAAAGGATTGTGTTAAAATCCATATTTATGAGGGATGTTAAAACATAAACCAATTATATTATTTTCAGTTACATAAACATCAACATATGATTGGAATTAGAAGCTGAATAATTAATTTTCTGCTTTTAGCATTACTATTCAAATTCAGTTCAGAGATCAAAGCAGATATAGACTGTTAAGGGAGATAGGAACTCCGAGTGGGAAGCATGGAGTGCCAAACTCACAGATGAAGATTAGGACAGTGGAAATGTCCTGAGCAGCAGATGGCAGCAGGTGGCAGCAGATAGAGCTACCTGATGGTATTTGCTATTAGCATTGTAAACGATCCAGTGTATTTTGGGTAAATATTTCCCATGCACCTGATCTCTATTTTACAGCTAAAGAATAGCAACTACTTACTTTTGAAAGCTTTATAAAATGTTTTCAAGTCATTTGAAGAAACGACATGCCATTAACAATTTCTGAATGTCATCTGTTACTTGAAGTGCACCAACCTGTCACAGTGAGATCTGGACATTGGAGCTGAACTATACCTTCAGAGGCTTCAAAGCTGAAGCTTTCGAGGCTTTATTTGTTCTTAGAGCATTAATGCACCACAATAAATCCTGTGATTATCAACTAGTTTTTAAGTGGAAGACATTTTAAAGATTTGGTCTTTTTGTTAAAAGGTTAGGAAATGTATTACACTGCACTAAAACCTGTGGGAATTAAAAAGTAGGTTGTACCATTTGTTCAACTGCTTATTTTAGATTGTCGTTTGTCTTCCGCTCCTGCATGATGAATAGCTAGCAAACACCAACCTCATTTCAGTGATAGCTTTCCAGGAAAATTCTTTTAGATTTTTTTGAGACAGGATTTTCCATGGCAAATGGTGCTGATAATTAATCCTCAACAGGTCAAGACTTAGGACTGTCCATGGGGGCTGGAGCCTTGGTAACTGGTTTGATTTGCACGAAGGGAAAGTGTTCACTACATACAATTAAATCAAAGTTCTGAGAAGTATTTGGCACTGATACTTGTAAGAAACCACAGCTGTAGAAATATTATATGGAAAAGAGAGTGTCCTTATGGTAAATTACTAACTTGCTGTCAAATTTATTTTCTTCATTCACACTCTAGAAGAGGAAAACAATAATCATGGGACTTAAGGAAAGCAATGCTGCAGATTGCTTTCCTGTGACCAGTCAGAAAAGGGCAGATGAAAAGACCCTATGTTCTGTTCAAAAGCTAACAAATTCGAGGTTGATTTTTTTCTGTTGTTTTTGCTTGTTATTACTGCCAAATTTGTCTGAACACATTGGAACAGATGTTGGTGATCAGTTAGATAGATTCTTCAGAAGTGGGCTCAGACATCAGGATGACTGTAGGTATATCTGAGATTGAAGCAGCTGTTGTGATAAAAATGAGACAAGGTGGCAGTGAGCATACCCTGGCATACATACAGAGGGTGGAGATCATAGGTAGGGACTTAAAAATTTAAAGGATAAATAGGATCACATCTTATTATTTATTATTTTATGAAGGAATCACTTGTCAATAGTCTTATAATTTGCTACTGTGTGGGAGACAGCTTGCATAATTGAGACCGAGATGGTCAGAACCTTCTGCTTTTACAAACACATGATGAGTTTTGTAATCAATTAGCGGCCAAATTACATTACTTAGCCCAAATTCTTGCTCTTTCCATTGAGCTCGCAACACAATACAGCCAGTCTTTCCAGAAAGCCTAGTGTAAATATGCAGAAAACATGCTTAACTAGTTCTCCTATGCTGTTTTATTCATCATTTCCCCCCATCATATTCTACTTTCTCCTGCTGGAAAAACACTTCAAGTAGTTTTTCTTTGTAAAGAAATTAAGTCAAATTTGCACTTCCCCCTGTTTTTTTTATTGCCTTCTTGGTAACTTTGCTCTCAAGCAAAGAAACAGGTATGGTACAGACTGGATGTTATGAAAAATTTTGACACTGAAAGGGTTATTAAACATTGGAACAGGCTGCCCAGCGGCTGAGGTACCATGCCTGGAGGTATTTAAGAGACAGGTAGACATAGTGCTTAGAGATACAGTTTAGTGATGGTTCTTGTCAGTTAGGTTAATGGTTAGAAGATGATTCCAAGATTCCAGGGAACTGTCTACAATTAAAACATGCTGCTTTAGGTCAGTTACATAATTGATTGTGTTTTAAACTACTACATCATCTGAATAAAGGCATTTTTACACCTGGTCATGTTGGCTTTGGTTGTGCTTTACATTTGAATAAGAACACACATACAGGCTTTGACAAAGCTTATATGTCAAATTATACCTAGATATAACTGAAGTTGTGAAAAGATACTCATTTTAACTCGTCTGGTGAATGAGAGTTAGGACTATAAGAGACAGACAACCTAATCACCGCTTTGCTCATCAGAGCTTCTCTTCAGTACTTGACCCAGAAAACCTGTGCCACGGCTCCGTCCTGACATGTATTTGCTATGACAACTGCATTATCCAACAAAAAACAGGCTGTCCCAGTTAGAAAATTGTATGAACAAACTACTCTAACTGTATAAAAAGCACTTGGTCACCTTATCTGGGATTTTTTTACAGCATGCCAAAGACCTATGAACCAGCAGCAGGAGCCTTCTGCAAATTAAATGACACTGACATCTATGAAAAGTCAGCAGTATAGCATGGTGTAACATTCCAATGCATATAGTGCATTTTCAACATATAGATGCTGATAAAACTTTCAGAAAATACATTTTCAAGAAATTCATTTTTACTACTGAGAGCTCAAGTGAGAATTAATTAGCCTCAAAAACAACTGGGCAAAAGAATGTTCTTTATTTTAAACTTGTCTGCCTCTAGTGTGACATTTGTCACTCATTTTTGTATTTTTGAAGCATAGGCAAAGAAACTGGATATTCATGTCATCACCTTCTTTTGGAACTGTAATTAACCATAAATGCCACAAAGCAAAGGTAAAAGTCTCTGGATGCAATTGTTAAGAGTTCATATTTCATTCCTACAACTCAAATCCAATCGTAGCAGCTTCCTGAACTTCGCCCTGAGATTCCCACATGTATTTTACACTACTTTAACTGCAAAGCCTCTGTGCACAATGAAGTAAAAATTCCTCTCTGTCTTCTACTTCTGAATGAGTCTATGACCACATACCATAATGTCTGTGCTATTATCTGCTGATCAAATGAAGAGATCAATAATCAATTTCATGAATAACAGATTGGCCTGGGAGGCAGCAGGGATCGTGGAGTCCACATGTAGTTCAAATAAGCGCATAGATGAACTTAGTGGTCATCTGAAATATCAGTACCTACTGTAGTTCACCTTACCTTTTAAGTCTCTGTGCAGATGGATCAATTGTTTTTATTGTCCTCCTTGCCCTCCCCCCCCCCAAATAAATAATATTATGAGAAAAGAAATAAGCAAAGAAGAAGCCTGGACTTAATCCAGGAATGGAGGATCAAAGGAAAGAAGAATTCACAGCTGACAAAAACATTTCCATCTAGCAAATGTTACAAAACAAGATATTAGAGAGCTAAATATGCACAGGCAAAACCTTCATTTACATACAACACTCAGTGACATTTTATTTGTATCCTTCCTTAAGTTTCTACTTCTATTCAGTCTGCCTCTGAATATTAAATCCCTGCTCTAGGCTGAATCTGGGCTAAGGTGATGCACAATAATTGCTAGCTGGGCTTCAATTTAAAGACCATAGAGACTCAGTAAAAGGAAAAACATTCAAGTAGGATCAGACTACAAAGTTTTGGGATGTCTAAGTGATACCACAGCATTTGGGAATATCAGAATTTCAATTTTTCATGTTCAATGCAAAATGCAAGCTGCATAAAGAGTGGGATGTTCTGGGAACTATTTATGTCATAAATTAGGTTTTATGGTATTTCATTTAAATTTATGGTATGTCTGCTCCACTTGTCTGTCAATCCTAAAACCACTTTGCATTGCAACTCAATCATGCAAATACCATCAATGGCCATGGTATTTACCATTACAGACAGTCCCCTTCCAGCTTTTTCTCACCTATACCTAAATCAGCAGAAATCATCATTACAGAATTTATACCCTAAAAATTAATTTATAATACATCAGCCTTTTAGATTTTTCATTTTTTAATATGATGACAATTTTTATAGGATTTATACATGTAACAGAGGAAACAACAGAGACTTCTGACAACTACCTGTTCTTCTAAATCTGTTTTAGTATATTGCTATATATTAAAATTCTATCACATTCCATGAAAAAATATGCAAAAATAAAAAAGGAGGTATTCACATGTGCAGTAGTGGACATTACCAAAAACAGTGTAGAAAGACAGGGCAGGAATCAACTTCAAGACACTTGCAAAACATTTGGTTTATAACTTGACTGTACTTTTATTGTGTATTGAAAACTACAGAGTAGAATTGTAGGAACATTTCTGAAGCCAAAGGCCCCTCTACAGCACTTGACAGAGTGAATATGGACATATAGCAATAAAACCCCTTTATCTAGGCAATGAGACTAAAGCTAATAAAAGTTATCAAGAGGAAAAGGAGTTAGATTTAAAATATCTAGTGTGCTCTTATAGATGTTAATCCTTCCAGACTCAAAAGTACAAAATGGAGGAGAAACTAAAGGAAAAAGCTCTGTGAAGATACATTAAGATTAAAGGGATTTAAGAGAATAAATTAAATATAGTCCTAGAGCTGAAAAGTTTACTTAGTTGTTGAAAAATACTAAGGAGGAGGAATTCCCTTCCAAGTGAGCAGATTCCTGTTGCAAAGCAGGAAATCCCTTCAGTGAGAGGTGGGCTAAGTACACTCAGAGTAGCTGCTGTGAATGACTAGCACTGTCAGCTAATTCTGGATGTAGATCTTAAAGTAGTAACAGAAAAAAAACATATGCAAGAGAGGAACTTTATTGGATTAAGATTCATTACAGAGCAGAAGCAGAAATTTCCAATTCCTGCAAAGTTGTAAATGCAACTCGTGGTTAATGCAAGCAATTATATCCTCCACCCAGTCCAAACTCAGGCACACACTTTGATGCATACAGCATATTGCAGACTAAGGGAAATCTGACCTTGCTACTTCAATGCTGCAAATCAGAGATGACCAAAACATAGCTGGGGTCAGATAAAGGAACAGCTCAGAAGTTTACCATGGCAGCTGCAAGAGCTACTGTTGGGAACTAGAGCAGAATTATTTCATTTGCTGCTAAATTCTCAAAGTACACTGACACTTTTATCACAACATACCAACCTTTGTAAGACCTGCAATACCTAGTTACAAGTGCTAAGGAGAAAGCAGGGTGTGAACTTACTATGAAAAATTTTACCTTCCTCCTGTTATTACAACTAAACCCTGGGGCCTCTGTCTTCCTTCCCTCAAATGAATCTGCCCCTATTTAGGACTAAAGCTAATCTTTATAAACCCACAGGTTCAGACTCATCTCAAATTGCATAATGCTACTAGCACACTATTATTCATCAAGGATGGTACATTTTGAAGAGTTCCATGTCAAAGAAAGGTCACATTCCTGTTCTCCTAGTGTGCAGTGACCCTTCTTGATTGAAAGGATCTTTATGCATGGAGGACTATCTGACACAAATCAACCTGATATGCTACTGAAGCTTTCCTGCAGTGACAGCAGGATAAAGGAGACCTCTGAAGTTCAAGGAGGAGTAGGAAGAGGTGTTAATTGAAAAAACTTGTCAGTATACCCAAGAGCGGAAGGAAAGCAAAGTACAAATTAATAATTCACACTTCTATTCCACATGTTATTATAGAATCTCAAAACAGTTTGCAAATGCTTATTAAGTTTCACAACATCCCCCAAAAGCTGGTGAGCACAGATGAAGCTCTAGTCCTGCCAGCTAGGATGTCACTCCAGGAGAATTCAGTTCAGCTGATCTATGCCCTCTCTTCCCCATATGTTAAATGGTGATAATGACACTGTCATAAAAGTGGCTCAGAAGCTTTGTGATTTCTAAATTGACACGTTTTTAGATAGAAAAGGAGCACACAAGTGCAATCTCTTATGTCAGACTACACTCAGTAACACTGAACTAAAGCTTACACAGGTGACATAATAACATAGCTAGAGGGAAGAAAACTCTCCTTTTTGATTTTTAATACACTACAAAATTGCTTTGCTCTGTCCTTAAGTACACAGAACACTTCAGTTCTAGTTAATAAGCAGGATTCATGGGTACTTTGTTAACATAAAACTGACTGCAATTACAGTAATTAGATATCCTATAGAAGGAATTGTGAGAAATTGAAGTGTGAACAGTAGCCTCTAATTCTCTATTAAAATACTTAGTGTGTTTGGAGCCAGGTCAGACATACTCATAGGTTTAAGCTTCAG
Organism: Turnix velox; assembly: GCA_013400935.1. Lineage (NCBI taxonomy): Eukaryota > Metazoa > Chordata > Aves > Charadriiformes > Turnicidae > Turnix > Turnix velox. The sequence continues at coordinate 239,574 of VZTY01006484.1, read as the reverse complement.
TGGCAATTATCATTTACATTCAGAAGACAGGTTGAGGACATTACACTCACTGTGAAAGAGAAGCACATCACCCACTTACAGACAGCAAAATGGCAGTTCATCGAGGCTCTGGGCTGCCAAAAGGCAAAAGGAAACACATACATACACAGGGAGAAAGCAGCATTTCATTTAGGGAACTCCTCATTTCCTACCCTGTATACAAACTTTTTTTTTTTTAACAAAAAAGCACACAAACAATTGCTTCTCTTGTCCTAATGAGAGACAATTCCTTCTTCTTTGGGCTTTTTCATGCATAGAATCATTAAGTAGTTGATGTGTTTGGAAGCCAGAGTTACAGAATTACTTTGCTTAACTGTCTTACAAATTTGACTTTTCCATAAAGACCAAAAATAAAGACAAAAAGTAAAAGCTTCATGAAACGAAGCTCTTTTCTTTTCCTGAGCCTCACAGTCACTTCCAACAGACAACTGTCATGACAACAAACAACCTGGAGGCAATCCAGCCAATTAATCTGCAGGAGAAGCAATCATCCCAACCCTGGCAAAGAATACTGCTGTTTTAAGCTTCATAAGCTACCAAAAAAAAAAAAAAGAAAAAGAAAAAAAGGAACACAACAAAAAACTTTACCACCCACATTAATCTCATTAGACTGCCTTAAGCCTCTAGTGACAAACAATTCAGCCCTGAGCAGGCCAGATTCCCAGCTCGGAGGCTCTGATCTGTTTCCAGGTTTTGAGGTACCCTGCAAACAGGCCAGTTACTAAGGTGACCCATCCAGCCAATGGGAAGAGCACAGGCAAAAGAATGGCAGAGGGGAGATAGTCACATAGCATTCCTATAAACCCTGTTTGTTGCCATTTTTGTTATGCATTTTCCCTCTTCCCATTTGAACTGTCAAGAATATTAATCACCACATTAAGCTCAGAATTATTTTCTCTTCCACAAAGGACTAAATCACAGTGCAACTAGATATAAAAGTAATTCTCTTTCAGTTTCCCTTATTTCTTCTGTCACTCCCTCTTTATCTCTTTTCATATGTCCTGCACATCACATCTCCCCCGCAAATATCTACCAGCTCTCATTTTTTGAATGCTCTGATCTAACTGAAAACAGTTAGCAGCTGATGCCTAATACACATAGTTTATTAACCTCAAATAATTAATAAATACTTCATATATTGGAAAATACTATGCTACTAAGTTACAGAAAATAAAACTGAGGAGCGCTAGATGTAGACTTCTGAGTCAAAAAGAAAACGTCAGATTGTGATCTGAGATTCTCACAGACTCAATACACAGCAGTTGTCGAACAAATTTTGCTTCATCCTTTTTTCTAAATACAGAAACAAGGAAGGGTAGGATAAATTCTTTCACTGTAGAATTATCCAGCAGTAAAACATGTTTTTGAGAAAGTAACTGAGCAATGAGTTTGTAAAGCTTTAAGCCCACACAGATTTACTCCTCTGGTAAATACACAGACCACTGAACTACTTCAAACTGAAGTTTTATTACTGACCTCTCATGGTTCAATCCATCTCTCATGGACGTCACTACATGGATACCCAACAACCTCAGTGAACACTGGACCATAGATTATAAGCACCTCTTGCGAAAGTGCATTTTCACTAGTCTGAAAAACATACCAGTCTTCTGAGTACAGAAAATAAAATATACATGTGCACAAACTCTCTATATGTTTCACTTTTGCAGAATTAAGAAACCACAGATCTAGTCAGCACAGAGCAAGCCAAAAGAATAGTATTTTCTACTGAGCCTGTTAATTTGAGTCAGTATAGTATTTCAGAGTAGAATAAAAAGTCTGTGCCTACCTTGAGGGCTTTCACAGCTTTCTTCATCACTATTGTCTTGACAGTTATTTTGACTGTCACATACAAAGCTTTTATCAATGCAAAGACCATTTTTACAGTGGAATCGGGCAGTAGAGCAAAGCAAGGGATTTGCTGCTGTGAAAAGAGAGAGTGAGATCTTTCATTAGAAATTCTTCTATGAAGGCAACAAAATAGCCATTAAGGAATCAACTACAACGTCACAGCTCAACAGTTAATCAATTGCTGAATATGTGGGAGTAACATGGCAATCAAACCAAACTTGTCTTTCTAAACCGAAAGCACTAAAATTTCTAATTCATGCAAAATTCACTACAATTAGCAGAGATTCAGTCCTCCCACAGTTGTGATAAGCCTTCTGTTCACTTTCATGAGAGCCCCAATCATGATCACAGTTTGGTGCTCAGCATTTACTCACACTGATGACATACAGAGGATAACACTGCCTACCATAAATACCACCTCTGTTGTTTCTTATTACAACAAACTCAGCTTAGATGAATTTTTGTATAATAAGCAAACAGCTATGGTTAAGAACTGACAGGCAGGGGTTTGTTTACCTCTTCTGTCTTTTTCCACCTTCTCCATTCTCCTCACTATACTGAATTGATACAGTGATTTGCAACTCCTTTTTAAGGGTAACATGCATATTACAGTACCTCTCAGAAAGTCTTTTCACATAAGGTTCAGTGTTGCACAATGAGCAAAAACAGAATAGTATTTAAGCAGACTCATTAGGCAGAGCAGCCTCCTCCCCCACATCCAACCCAGCAGTAAATACACTGTAAGATTCTACAAGCCGTGCAGTTTCCACTTCTCCTAGCACATTACATCGCACCTCCAATACATCTTACTGTCAAGGAGGATTCCTTGATATTCATCTTGGTTTTCTCTTTTCTTATTTCATCCCTCTACTTTTAGCTATAGCACAGCACATGTAACTATATAATCCCTCCTTGCACTCTTCATCTACAGCATACATAGCCTTATGTTCTAACACAGTCATCACTTAGCTGAGAAATGCATAATTTAGCAGTTTTTAATATCTCCCCATAAATCAGACTCTCTATCTCTTAATCATTTTTGGCACTCTTCTCTGAACTTCTGCCAGTTTTTGGTTAAGAGGTGTCTGAAATGGAATGCAACTTTCCAATTGAAAACCTTAAAAAAGCTGTTTAGATGCTTTATCTGCTTCAAAGTGCTTCTCTGCCACAATAACAAAGGCGATTACAGTTCCCAAATACTAACTGGCTTTCTATTTCTTATTCTTCAAGTAACAGTTGCATTTAGAATATCTCTTAAAAAACACAAAACTTTAAAATGTGCTGCACATATAACCTTGGTACATATAACAAATGCTCCCAATTTGTCAAGCTTCCCAAAAGCACATTAACCACAAACATGCTAAATCTCCTTTGGTCTGAAAGTCTTGCATGGTAGGTTGATTTTCCAGGTCACTTTAAGGACCACAGTTGTTCCCCTACATAAGCAAAGCAGAGACTAGACATTTGGATATGCTAGAAAATACTAATTGTGGGCTTAAGTGATATGGAGAAATGGGGAGATCAACAGTATGTTATCATCAGCTGTTATGGTCCCATTGGAGCTACACACTATGAACTTGTGGATAGTAATGTCATTCATAACCAGCTCCATGAGCTGGTGCATTTTCAGTTGAGACGTGCTATTTGTCATTCTAACACCTCAAGAATATTCAAGGCACTTCCGTCACTTTTCTAGCCCACTTCTTCAAACATAACCCAAGGTCACTTTGTTAGCCTTCAATCTTTCTTTAGGTTCACTTGCTCTGCAGAGGTGCTGTCTCCCTGACACATTCCCAGGGCCCAAACAGACTTTAGGCCAACAACAGATGGCAGCTTAAGACAATGTTCAAGCTGTGGGGAAAAGCACACAAACAAGAAAGGCAACTGCTCTGAGAAGTAGACAGTGATATATCACTGTAAAGATCACCTATTTTGTTATCTTTGAAAGCTAGTGTCTGTTGTCCTCCTCCTGACCTTTAAATGTCATTAAAAGGAAAAATTCATAGTGCTCCAACAAGAGAATGAGCAAGTATTTGCTGCAAGCTTCTGCCTACAGACTGATGCTTTTACCAAGCTCCTGATAATAGCAACAGAGCTGCTGGTTTGAACATAACCTTTCTTTTCTGCTGTTGATACATCCCTGCTACACTTACAAATGGAACTGTGCCACATGCAGGAAGCATAGCCCAAGTGAAGCAGTACTTCAGATGATGTGAACAAGAAGCTTAAGCTAGTGCACTGGCAGACATATCTTCTCCTCCTAACAACCTGTTTCACCAAATAGCCCTTTATTTGCTTTCTTGTTCCTTAAGAACATTGTTGAACGGAGAAACCTAGATGTGCTGATGAACATGTCAGTCCTATTCTGCAGTGACAATAAAAACTGAATAATTTAAAGTCTTGCTTCACATTTGCCTAATTTAAGTCACATTTGAGTACAGAGAACCTCTTCAAAGGAACATGCAGCTTAAATCTCATTTTAAAGTTACAAAGGGGCCTGAAGTATCATACAGGTGTTACATTCAAAACAAGACTGAGCTGGATCTTAAAAATAAAAGTCATTTACAAAGTGAAAAACACAAGGATCATCTAGGTCATAAATTACCTAGGGAAAATATTTGACTCGTAAACTAAAGGCTAATGAATGCTTGCTTTCTATGTGGTATTAGCTGAAATAAAAAGAAGTACAAGCAGGCTGGCACTTACTGCAGTTTTCTTCATCGCTGCCATCGGGACAATCCTCAAAACCGTTGCACCTGAAGCGGCCAATGATGCAGTGGATCCCACTAGCACAGGAGAAGAACGTGGCACCACATTTGGATTTGGCTTTTGCTGGTAGAAGACATAGACAGAAGAGAGCAAAAATGAGGGAAACAATTTGCACAGGCCACAGACATTTATCTAGCAGTAGAACTTAGAGTACACCAGGCAGTGTTGGTGGCACCCGTGTTAGATCCCTTGAAGCTTCCCTATGCCCTACTTTAAGGTTTTTTTTTCCTAAGTTTTCACTTGCTTGGGGCTGAATTTTTTCCAATTTATACAATGTCTAAAGAGACTGAAACAGTCAATCATAGAACAAGTCACATGACTTCTCAAATAAAATTTTAATTGCTCAGTGTTTTGCAGTACAAGCTTCTAAATTTGGTAAGCAGGTACTCCTAACTGTTCCTTAAAGACTCATATGAATTTGAGCAATTTAGAAGTATTGAAGGAAAATGTTTTAAATAGAGGGATACACTTCACTGAAAACAAGAGCAACTATCTCCTCCTGTGGAAGTCTACTGCAAATGTCACTGCCCCATGCACAAGTCCAGGAGGCTGGCATCTAAGCAGGTCCTTGGGTGGCACAAAACAACCATCCCTGGAATCAAAGGTCTATCAGAACTAGTCACAGCTCACACATGAATGCACACACCCCTCAACCTGATATGCTAATAAATAGTAGCAAAATTCTACATTTTATACATCACCAAGCCTGTCTTGATTGTTCAGAGAAGCCAAATGGTGAAGAGACCAAGGCAGACAAAGATAATAAACAGGGCAACCAGTTCAAAGAATTTGAGATCTGGAGGCAAATTGAGACAAAGAGAAGTATATAAAGAATAAAGAAACTACTCGAGAAGGAAAGGAGGAATACAGAGATACCATTTGAGTTAGCATCTTTCTGAAAATAAAAACACAAGAGTCCTTCATTAGACTATTGTTCAGGCTGCAAAAATCAAACTAAAAAAAAAAAAATCTACAATTAACAATGCCTTTATTCAGCACAATTTATGTAAAATCAGATGGAAAAGGAAAGTGAGTTAGGAAAAAATGCATCTCTTGCTGCATTTCTATCATCCATTATACAGCGCCTCAGGACAGAAACTACATCTACTTCACAGTACTATCACAGCTGTTCTTGTATCCCTAAATACTAACAGTAGCATCAAAATGTGTTTAACACATTGTTACAGAATCTCATTATGATCTCGAGTATTTAATGTATTTTGTTTCACTGCACAGAAGCTTGAATGTGGTAGGAAGAGAACACTACCCTCAGCTACAAGGATGCAGACGCTTCCTCTATGATGCTCAAGAAAAGCACCAGTCAAGTCTCATGGTATCACAGCACTCAACAAAGCAACTCCTAAAGTAAAAGCCCATTTAATGAGACAGGTAGTTGGGGTTTTTTTTCTTCCTTTTGCTTGCTCAATTTAGCATATGATACTGAGTTCAGGACCACATCACAAGATGATGTTGAACTCCTCAGAAAATTCAATCTAAAGCAATGCCAGAGTGGGAGAAGAAAGCTGATAACTGGAGGAAGATGTGTATGGCGCAATGTGAGCACAAAGAAATACCATACACAGACTACTGATGAGGGAACACCAGAAAAGAAGCCAGCTCCAGAGCTTGTGGGCCTTTTGAGGTAAAATTTCCTCATCCTAGATCAAATATACAAGATGTATTCACAACTTCCAGGTTTTGAGATGTGATAGATCTGTAAATCACAGAAACAGTCTTTTTATGTAGCCATATGGCTTATCAATACACCAACCTGCACAGTATTATAAAGCCAGGACAAGGTAAGGGACAACCACAGTACAGACCTAAAAAAAGCATATCTAAGCAGCTGTCCCAAAAAGGACAAACAACTTCAGCATTAATTTGGAAGGAATCCTCTCTTCCAGGATTATAAACTAAGTGCAGCTGTAGCAAAACCCTCTTACACCACTCAGCAGAGTGTATATAAACTATACACTATATATATAACTAACACTATATATATATAAACACTGCTACAGTAACTCTAGCTTGATTTAGTGTCCTACAAAATTCTTTCATATTCCTGCAGTTCCTCACGTAAATGTTTTTCTTTATTATTCCAGTAGTTTTCAATTAGGATGTATCACTGAATTTCACATATTCAACTACCGCTTTTTCTGAAAAGTATCCAAGGTCCTCTTGGGGAGTAAAAAAGTGAACCATTACTTCATAGAAAAACAGGTGATAAATAACCCTGAAGTAGCTGCCATGCTTAACACCACTGGCAATTCTTCACAGAACTTCAAAGAGCAACTTCTGTGTTAAGCTTTCAGGTAGATTGATCTCAGATAAATAATTCAGTAACCACAAGGTTTGAAGCAGTACCACACCCCTAGTCTTTAAACAAAAGCAGGAAAACAAACATCTAGTCAACAGATTCCCAGATCATCAACGAAGCAAATAGTCTGTATTAGCATTTGACCAATATTCAGCTCTCTATCCAGCCAGAGACACTGCTGTTGCCCAGTGCTTCAAATGTCCCATTTTTGTTGTTGATTTACTTTTCCTAAAAGCTAACTTTTTTGAAACCATACAGTGCATTTAGGTTCCCCAGACCAAAAGAGATGGCTCTTTTAGATGTATTTTGTGCCACAACAGTTACAGAGAAGACAGAGAAGAAATAAGGAAAGAGGGAAGCAACTGTGGTTTTGTCCCTGTTAATATTTATTGATTCCCACATCTTCAAACAGGTTTACTTCATTCATTGGGGGTCTCAAGGAAGAGGCTATCAACTTACGTGCAAATCACATTCAGAAATGTGATTTGTTCTCTGAAAATCCAGCCAAATTAAGGCTTCAAAATTATTTACTTCTAAAATTTCTAATATGGGTCATCTCCTAAAGCATTACTCTTCCAGACATACCTCAGACTGAAAACAGGCAAAACATGAACTCAGCTCCTCTGAAGAGCACAAGTCACACACCTGCCCTTTTTCTGACCAGGACTACAAGCTAAGGCAAAGATCCATTTCAGGCACCACAGACCCAAGTTGCAGCAGCCTCAGCTATCCTGGCCTTTAAGATCTGGTCCATTACCTTGAACTACTACAGTAAAACCATAAACAGTATTTAATGTTTGACCAGTTCTGGAGGGAAAAGGTGTTGGAATGACCAGGAACAAAATGGAGTTTCTGGAAAATGCACGTTCTTTTGTTCCAAGCATTCTGATACCCCATCAGAAAGAGGCAGAAACCATTCAGGATGTAATGGAAATATCATTTAGATAGCTATGTAATGCTTAGTTCGGTATTTTCACCCCAGACCTTTTCCTATTTCCTCCTCCTCTTGAAACAGCCACCAGAGAACAAGAAAATTCTGGTTTAGTGTAATTGTTCATCAAAAGACCACATGGAAGTAATCACAACCAAAACCAAACAAGAAACTAACCACCATCAAATTATCTCTAAGTTTCCCTTTGACTTAGTTATTATGAAGGGAGCAAAAAACAACAAAAAAACTGCACAGAGTTCTCCACATTTGCATGAGGCATGATACATACACAAAACAATCCCAATTCAAACTCATACTTGCATTAGAAACCCTGAAAAGATAAAAGAACATTTCAGATGCCACAGTGATTTGCTAGTCAGAGCCTGCAATTTACTATAGACAAGTCTCACTCCCAAACAGAATTCAGTTTTCTAAGTTCCACTTCTGACACAAAAATCCCTTTCTCATATGCTGCGCTTAAATCAGAAATGTGATAAACACCAGTCCCTCAGTCCAAGCCACACCCTCTGACTCTGGAGATCCCCACTGGACAACTTCTACATATTTTCTATTTTAAATTCTTCTTGTTCTCTGGCACACACAATGTTCCCAAGGTTTTCAAGCAAGCATTGCTTGATTATTGCTCATGAATATCTTGTGGAAAGCGAAGACAGTTTCAGCAGAAACACACCTTCTCATTCTGCAGTGATCTCTGGAGAAGAGACATGAAGAAGCTATCCATTTTTTTCAGGTTTTCAGCACACTCACAGGTATCAGATTAGTAGACCAAGATCACAACTGGATAGAATTGCAGAAATATAACAAATACCATCCCAAATAAACTGACATTCAACTAATTTGTGAAACTATGTCAGACAAGAATTGATTCACTCCAGTTCCACTCTTCATTTGTTACCTATCCACAGCAAAAGCAATCCAGGACTGAAACATTAGTTGAGTCTGTATATGTATCACCCAAGAGGGAATTGCTATGGCATTTAAAAAGAGGTGTCAGTGAACGACCATGTGCTAGGAAAGCCTCCTCTGACTCCATTAGCAATGGGGAAAAAAATAGTCATCACTAAAATATTCTTCTCTTAAAATCCAAGTGTGAAGCAAGTGGCAAAGATGGTGGCAGAGAACCGTTAGCCACAGTATAAGCCTGTCAAATGTTCCCTCCGGGTTGGTTTGCTGAAGTTCAAGAAAGCTATTTTTGCAATGGTACGTGTGAGTGTGAGAAGTTGCACCTTCTGCTACTCAGAAACCATTCCTCCCACCTCCACCTTTAAAAGCTGTAAAAACATAGTCCCATCAGGACCTGTTGTGTATTCAGCTGAAGGCATGACAGTTTGCAGGCATGTCTCTACATGAGATTAACAGAAAAACATTTTGCTGTCTTCAGGGTACCAAATGTCAAACAGCACTATTTTTCAAAAAGTGGAATCCATGGTATTATTTCTCAGCAAGGGGCAAAAAAATCAGTTTGGGCATATACTGCGTAAAACCTTATAGCATGTAGAGATACACACCCTTGTATAAAACCAGCTCTGACTTGGCTACAAGGACTTAAAGTCTATCATGGGCAGGTGATTTTTTTTTTCTCCATAGATCAGCAAAAAAGAAAAAGTCTTCCATTGCAAACCCATCCCCCTTTAAACTATAATGAANTTCTTCTCTTAAAATCCAAGTGTGAAGCAAGTGGCAAAGATGGTGGCAGAGAACCGTTAGCCACAGTATAAGCCTGTCAAATGTTCCCTCCGGGTTGGTTTGCTGAAGTTCAAGAAAGCTATTTTTGCAATGGTACGTGTGAGTGTGAGAAGTTGCACCTTCTGCTACTCAGAAACCATTCCTCCCACCTCCACCTTTAAAAGCTGTAAAAACATAGTCCCATCAGGACCTGTTGTGTATTCAGCTGAAGGCATGACAGTTTGCAGGCATGTCTCTACATGAGATTAACAGAAAAACATTTTGCTGTCTTCAGGGTACGAAATGTCAAACAGCACTATTTTTCAAAAAGTGTAATCCATGGTATTATTTCTCAGCAAGGGGCAAAAAAATCAGTTTGGGCATATACTGCGTAAAACCTTATAGCATGTAGAGATACACACCCTTGTATAAAAGCAGCTCTGACTTGGCTACAAGGACTTAAAGTCTATCATGGGCAGGTGATTTTTTTTTCCATAGACAGAGCAGCAAAAAAGAAAAGTCTTCCATTGCAAACCCATCCCCCTTTAAACTATAATTGAAGGGGGATTGGTTTGGAGCTGGGTTTCTGCCAGTAAGGAAGGGCTCTTAGCTGCTGAAGGAGGGTGTCTGTGTTGATGAGGTTACAAATAGAGACGTATCGAACAACCTGGATATCACAGGGCAGAAAGAGGTCACCGGCAGTCCTAAACAGGGGAGTTCTGATTGCTAAATAAGCACTGGTAAGGGAGCAACTCAAATGCCTGCATGTCAATGCAAGGAGTATGGGGAATAAGCATGAAGAGCCGCAGATGTGTACACACACACATGGGTATGATGTCATTGGTATCACAGAGACTTGGTAGGAAAGCTCTTATGATTGGACTGTTGGAATAGATGGTTATGAATTCTTCATAAGGACAGGCAGGGGAGAAAGGGAGGGGGAGTTGCCCTCTACATTAATGAGCAGCTGGAGTCCATGGAGCTTTGCTTTGAGACAGATGAGGATCTACTAGAGAGCTTG
>VZTY01006484.1:197876-228197 GCA_013400935.1 Turnix velox | reverse complement strand
GAAGTACAAGAGTTCTTGCATTCAGCATCACCACCAACAACAGGGCAGCTTCCTCAGCCACGACTTAGGTTTCAATGAGCTTTTTTCATTTAACATAACTTCCACCCCTCCAGTGCTGTGAAGCTTCTAATACATACTGTTCTTCAACAAGTTCCTCCTTTTGTAGAAAATGGGGGTAATGAAGTCAGTCAAAATGTATCTATCTGAAGTACTAGTCTGAAGCTGAAGACCTAATCCACTTACCTTTGTTCTGCAGTAATTGCAGTTTCCCAACTGAAAAGTGTTAAAGCACAGGAAAAGATTCTTCATGTAGTCTAGGGAACTCAGAATGATAATTTCAGAGTGCATGTTTCATTCTTAGCATCCTTGTGAAAGGAGTCTGTATATCTCTTGCATGACTATGTAATTGTTACAAACTCTTTATCGCAGATTCTCCATTCCCGGTAAAACCTCTTGCAAATGAACACCAGAGGGAGCAGTAAACATTTGTCGCGCAGGTAGATTGTAAAATGGGAGGTAGCATAGTAAAGTACTGGAAATCTTCAGGAAACTATAAATGGTTATCAAGGTCTGTATTTTTGAACTACAAGAAATTAATAATTCCCCACCAATGTAAGGTGAATGAAGAGCAAGCACGCATATATAAACACTTAGAATGATCAAACTGAGTTGTGCCACATCTCCCACCTTTCAGTTTCCATACACAGAAACAGAAATGCACCTGATCTGCTAGGATTGAACTTGTTTCTCAGATTGCCTAAATATGAGTCACAGACTGCAGAGCCTTTTCAGATAACCACACAATGCTGAGTGTAAGACAGGACTGCAGACACTAGAAACCTGTCAGTTCTGACTGCAAGGGGTCCCCCACAAGCACATGTATCTCAGGCAAGAGACAAAGTCCACCTTTAGCAGAAGCCTGCTTAGTAAGTGGCTTCAGCATCTACCTTAGGAACGCTAGTTTCACACAGCACTTCATTTAATTGAGAGATTCTCCCCTATGTAGAAGACTTGCTCATGAAGACTGTCTGAAGGACAACTGGAGCAAGGCCTGATGATGATGGATTGCTGGTGATGAAATATGCTTTTTACTACTGTAGTTCCAGAAGTTCCTACAGAGGCCGGCTCTTCCTAGCCAGTGCAGAAGTACATTGTCAGCACATGCTTGCGAACATAGATGATGCCCTGTCGCCTAGATATCTATAGACACCCATCATGTAGCTTTTAGTATCGACTCAAAAAAATGCAAAAATGCTTTACCTTTACATTTGCATAGAATGAGCAACAGTGGCAAGTGGAAACAGAAATATGTGATACACGAAGTTACTAACACAAGAACACACTGCCCCAAGGCTACCCTTGCATCTGATTATTTTTTTCTAGCCCACAGCCCACACTTTTTAGTCCTCAGATTAACACAGCTAGTCACTGTATTCACTATTTGCTCCTAGCCCAACATGCAAACCTGGCATGAAAGCAACAGCTCTCAGAAAAAAACATTAAGAAAAATCTAGACTTCTGGGTACTTGATATGTCTCTAATTCAGGCTGCTCTCATGCCAGGAACTTAGAGCCAAACATGTCCCATGCTCTGAATCTGCAACCATGCTGCCTGTCAGCCAACAAAGGCAAAAACATGTCATCTCTCTACTAACTGTTGCTCATTAGCTGACAAAAGCTGTTTTCACTGTTCACCTTGTTCTTTCTGTAATCAACTAATGCAAAGATCTGCAAAGAGCCAAGAAAAGGGAAAACAATGACAGAATTAATTAGAATTATAGAATGGTTTGGTTTGGAAGGGACCTTAAAGATCATCTAGTATGAACCCCCTTGACATGGGCAGGGACACCTCCCACTAGACCAGTGCCTCATCCAGCCTGACCTCCAGAGAGGACCACAACCTCTCTGGGCAACCTGTTCCAGTATCTCACCACCCTCACCATAAAGAATTTCTTATATCTAGCCTGAATCCACTCTATTCCAATTTACATCCTCTGTTCCTAGTCCTGCCATTATATTCCTATTAAAGTCCTACCCCTGCCTTTCTGTAGGCCCCCTTCAGGTGCTGATAAGCTACTCTGAGATCCACCCTAATTAGCAGTTTTACTAAGAATATTAGTGTAGTCCTAAATTTCAAGGAGATAATCCTTCCAACAGCAGGATGGAGGTCTTGGCCATAAAGAAACAGTATACAATGACACCTTTAACTACCTCAGTTTGCTTGGAGACTCATCAAGCCTTGCCTTTAATGTCTCCAGGAATGGGGCCACCATTACCTCTCTAGGCAACCTGTTCCAGTGTCTCACCACCCTCACTGTAAAGAGCTTCCTCTCATGTCTAATGTAAACCTACCCCGTTCTTGCTTAAAAACATTGTCCCTACCACCACACGCCCTTCCTATGCAGTCCTTCCTATGCAGAAGACTCTAAAGCTAGATGCAGCAGAGACAAGTGACTTAGTTTTTCTTCTCAGACAAGATGGTAGGGTTGCCTTAAGTCTGAGCTCAAAATTAAGAACAGTGGACATTCAAAATGTGTGTATGCAGTAGATCTGCTCATGTACCAACAAGTATTGCATTACACCAGGTAGAACACCCATGCTTCAAAGTGTCAAGCTAGCATTACAAATGTTGGAGCAGATTTGGCCTGCATAAATCAATCTAAATTTTGTTCTGATGTAAAAGACTATTGGTAACACCATAAGAATGGGAGCATTTCCAAAATTCATTAAAATTGCAAGCCAAACTTTTTAAGCTATATACACTGTATTTACATACCAACACAGGTAAGTAGTTGAATTGTTCCTCTGAAGCTATTAGTAAGGATAGATGCTTAGAAGGATTCAAAAGGGGGAATCTCCTTGGTTAGAAGGATCAGTCATCCTTGAAACATTAGGCTAACATCCTCAATTCACAAATAAGCCAACAACTAACAATGCAAAACCTTCACAGCCTCCTTACTAATGCTCTAATTCTTTCTCTCAGCGATTCCTCCTCTCACACCCTATGTTTCTGCTACAGTGCCCAGACTGTAGCTTCACAGGCCACACTGAGTATCAGCATCCCACATGTACAGTGGCTGGCTCATTGCACAGCAGGCCAGCAAAGGATATGAATCCCTTTCTCTCTTTTTTGTTCTTTTCCATGCTAATTTTACATTTATGAAGCAGATAGATGAACTGGAAGAGGAAAGAATAATCTAATTATCTCAGTTATTTTGTGCAGAATAATCAAAAGGATGCTCCTCCAGAAAACTCTTAGCCAACCAAGTTAACTGTAAATATTTAAACAAAAAACCCAAAGGACAATTCTACAGAAACTTAAATTCATAGCTGCAACATTTCCTAGATCAGTGTGGCTCATATGAGTCTGTTGTGACAAGAACAACTTTTACCGTCATTTTGCAGCTATTAATATTTTATTGTCAGTTACTAGGTTTATCATTGCCTGCAACTCTCTAGATCCAACTGATTTTGGTAAGGAAATTTCTCAATAGAATTACAAAGTATACTTTTCTGTTACTGATTCATAGATAAAAAGCCAGCCCAGCCTTCATTAAGCACATCTTAATTAAGATTTTCTGACTGTCTCAGGTCCATCAGAATTCATGCAAGGCATAAGATAGCAACATTCTTAAAGACAGAAAACCTCCCGTTTTTTATTCCACACATAGAGTGTCACCATTCAGCTTCTTTTAAGGAGTAGAAACAGCACACAAAAAGTCATACTAGCAGCATATTCAGGAGCCAGCTGATCAGGAACTTTAGAGTGAAAAAGCTGTTGTTAACATGAACATCCCACTTACAGGTACAGGTTGAATATTTTACATATTTTATTCTTGCCAAAGCTTTCACTAATATAAATTCTGCTAGGATTTAAACAGATACATGACAACGATCAGTCTTTACAATAGATGCATCCTTTCCTAAAATATTAAAATTCAAGTAAGAAAAATAAAATATTGTCTTCAATGTTTCAACACTAGCTTGATGCTTTACAAAGACCTCAAAGCATGAGATATTTTATACAGATAATTTCAATGCCTTAGAAAAGGGAGAAAAGCTCCTTGACTTAAAGGACAATTACATATGGAGATTTCCACAGCCTAGTTATTAAAGCCCCTTTATTTTAAAAGGGATGGATAACTGAGATTAAAGAAGAGGCACCAAGTTAAAAAGCAAGAAGATTTAGCTGACTAGAAATGCCATGTCTAGTTAATTTGGAAGAAGCTATTTTTTTCCTCCTTAATCAAAGCTTGGAAGTGTCCTGGGAAAGGTAGGCTTCTTATTATTCAGTTAAACTTTCATGACAACTCCTGTAAAGCACAAACATAAAGGCAAAACATTTGTTACACAACAGATACTAACTTGCCAGAAAATTCTCAATTGCTATAGAATCACTTGAAATTTGAGTGTTTTCCCACTTCCAAATAGACTTCAAATCACAGTGTAATGCTGCAACATAATCTTGCTGGCTAGAAAGTTTCATGCTAACTAATGGCTAACCAAGATTATCTAGGAGTTTTGTAGGGAGGATTAAAACACGTGAATATTGCACCACAAATTAATTTGGTCTGTTTGCCAGAAAGCTAATATTAAATTTCAAAGGGTTAAGAATGTCTACATTTTGTCAGGAGAGAACAAAAATAACAGGATACAGTTGACAATTTTGAAATTAAAGGAACCAATCTTGATGGTAACAGAGATCAATTTATAACACTAAGTCAGTGTGCTGAAGTAGGATATGCAGCATCCCTAAAAATCACAGCGTATGATCATTCTTTCTCAATTTATCCATCTGCAAATTGGAGCTTAGGTACCTGCTACCAAGTACTATAATAAACTGGACAATCTGAAGAACCTTAAAGACCTGAAATAAGAAAGGCTGTATATTTTTTCTAGTAACATCTAATTTTAAAAACTGGCAGGAGCTTTGTTACTCACTTAAACACACTACTGAACACACCTAGCCACAACTTGTGATATTAAGCATGTTAAGGTCATAGCAATGGTCACTTACGGCATTCCTTCTCATCACTATCATCAAAGCAGTCTGGCAGCCCATCACACTGCCAGGCCCCTGGGATACAGCGCCCATTACTGCACATGAAGTTTCCAGGAATGTTGCATTCATTTGTAAAGTTATTCCCAGGCAACAGTTGGCTCTCTGCAACAAACAAAACAGAGGAAAGTTTACAGGGGATTTTTTAAAAGACAGCAAGAGTAGTCACTGAGCAAACTTTTTATTAGTGGTTGAACAAACACAAGACTAAGACTCAGTTATTTTGCCATTATTTTATCATTACCCTGATTATAATACTTGGTAAAACTTTTTTTCCCTCAATTACCATTTTACCTATTCTCCATTCACATTCCCCATTTTACAGATTCCTTTCTTGCTGTTTTGTTTCTAAGTACACATATGCAGTGTTCTATGTAACCTCAGGTCAAAATAAAGTTCATTGGAAAAGACAGACCTCTTTCAGAGTCAGTTTCAACGCACCTAAACAGCCAAGGCTACAGGAACTCAGATCCATATTTCAGTTTTTTGTCAGATCAGTACTTGTAGAATATATTTTTGTTGATCTTATCACTGAAGGGCTAGGAACTAGATTAACCCATTGACTAACTCACACTAGATTTTCAATAAAGTTTTAAACATAATGCTGCTTATCAGTGTTAGAAATGAGCTTCTTGTTGATAAATAATACTGTCACACACCTTTCTACAGGCTAATAAGTCAGTTCACAGAATGTCAGAGATTGGAAGGAACCTTGAAAGATCATCTAGACCAATCCCCCTGCCGCAGCAGGAACACAGGAAGGCATCCAGGCAGGTTTTGAATGTCTCCAGAGAAGGAGACAACCTCCACAACCTCTCTGGGTAGCCTGTTCCAGTGTTCTGCCAACCCCACTGCAAACAAGTTTTTTCTTAAATTTATATGGAACCTCCTGTATTCTAGCTTGCACCAATTGCCCCGAGTCCTATCATTGGAGGTCACTGAGAAAAGCCTGGCTCCATCCTCCAGACACTCACCCTTTACGTATTTATAAACATCAATGAGGTCACCCCTCAGTCTCCTCTTCTCCAAGCTATAGAAATTCAGTTCCTTCAGCCTTTCCTCATAAGGGAGATGCTCCAATCCCTTAATCATCTTTGAGGCTCTGTCCCAGACTCTCTTAAACAGTTCTCTCAACTGAGGGCCCCAGAACTAAACACAATATCCCAGATGTGGTCTCACCAGGATAGAGGAGGAGGAGAAGCTCTCTCAACCTGCTGATAACACATCAGTTTGCCAAGCAGAGGAGATTTAGTAGCAGGATACTGGAAATAAAGAGAACAGTGTAAGAGAACCTAGAGAAATGGGGCCTTCACTACTCCCTGTAGCTCCCAAGGAAATGTTCTACATGCCTTAGGTAGATCAGCACTGTGAATGGTTAGTCCTTGACTAGTCCTGCTTGCAGCATCACAACTAAATTCTGCTATTCTATGTTCACCCAGCAAGAGGATTTTTTTGGTGCTTTTTTTTTCCTTAAGAAGTGACTGAACACATTCAGATCACTCTTTTTATTATTGACCTGTACCTGGTAAGCAGTCATCAAACTAAAAGAGCTACTCTCAAATGGCTACAGAGGGTGAACCACTCAACGTTACACAAGCCAACAGCTCCCAATGCACTAATAACATCTCTGCAACTGGAGAAAACCTACTACAGTACTACAAACTACCACTAGATCAGGACATTAAACAGATGAGATACTCTTTGCATTATAAAAGGCACCATTAACATGCTGTGTTCTCAAGTGTGTTATACAGCATCCAAGAGCTTCAACAGCAGAATTGCATCTGGGCAGTACATTTAGGCAGAGACATCAAGAAGTTTGCATTCTCATGGCATCTTCTTCTGTTGCTCTGTGCAAACTTCTTGTAAAACCTCTTATCTACATCTCTCATGTAACCTGCTCCACTTCTGGAGCATCATAGTTGCACTAAATCAGAATGAAAAATCCTGTTGTCAGTAAGTAGTGAGTCCTCTTCTAGACTGGTGCACGCTGCTAGCTAAGAACTGGCATCAAGTCTGACAGCTACCCATCCTAACTACAGAACTGTCTTCTCCCCCCTAAGCATCACAGTGTTCCTGAGAAAACATGATAACTGAATACATTTCATGTACTGTAACAACTCCTGTGGAGAATAATCGAAGTTCAGCTCCTGTCAAACCTACTGCTGTCATCTTGCCCAAGAAGCTTTAGCCATGATCTCCTCAGCTCTTTAATGAAAAAATATAGGCCAGGCTAAACTACTTAAGAAATTTTTAAAGTTTCAAACCATAAAATATATAAAGCAAGAAATAAATTCCCAAAAAAAGCTATCAAATCTCTTCTACTTTTAACAACTCCTTTAAATAAATGCTGTACTTTTATCCCACTACAGTGAAGCAAGATTCCAGAAAGAGATACCAAATTTTGTTACCTAGTTCATTGTTTGTTTATAGGATTTCCTTTGTCATACAGTGAATTCATCCTTCATGTTCTCTTAAAGCAAGGATGTATTACTAACCTTTTTACCAAACAGGAAACAAAGATCCTGGCAGATCAAGTTACTTGCCAACAGCCCTGCAAGCTGTGCTGCAGAATGGGAACACAGAGCCCTCACTAAATCTAATTGCAAAGCAACAGCTATTTCTCTTGAAACATGACCTTTATCAAGTGCGAGAAGAGAGCAGCAGGTTACAGACAGCAGCTTGAGAGTCAAAATTAATGCATTTAGAAACTTGTTACATGCTTACTCCATCTCCAAAAAATCCATAGGTGGATAAAGAACTGTCAAAATAATGACATATGTATAACTGTTTTAATTCATAATGCTCCTTTTGCTTCTTTCACTATGCAAGTTTCCTCTTACCAGATATAAAAACCCTTGGAGAAATCATCAGTGTGGTCATCACCTCCAGACACTCAGGAATCTGATATTCCTGCAAAATTATCACACAGCCCACTGCATAACATAGGGTGAGGGGTGGGAAAGGGTGAGGTGGTGTTCCTGCACACATAGGGAGTCCTGTTACAGACACATTCAAGCCAGACATAAAATGGACCAAATCACATCTTGTCCATTTTTTCTAAGGTTGATACAGATGTCATGCTTATCCAGCCAACTGGCTATTATAGTGCCGGTGGCAGGGCAGAAACTCCTTCAATCTGGCAGAGATGGCTTTACAATAGTTGAGATATTTACCCTGCAGCTTCCTAGACTAACTGCGAATTCAACCCAAATATGGGTTACATAGATGTGTTAAGTGAAGGAGGAATGGAAAAAGGGAAAAGAAATAGTACATTTTTACTGCAACACATTGCTCACTTCATGAAGCATACCATCTGGGCTGAATAAAAAAAGGGACTCATGTTACACTTTTAAGGGACTGAGTAAGGAAAGTCACTTCCCAAAATGTTAGCATCTAAGTATTTAATATCACTGCAAAAGAACTGGGGGAAAACAAGTAACAGGACAAGTCATATAGAGCAGTTCACACTGAATTAAGAAAGCAAATTAAGGATATCCTTCACAAGAAAATATTTACCTGAAAGCACTCCAAAGAACTACATGCGTAACAGAACAGATTACAACTGATAACATTGATACTTCTGCATGAGAAAGTGTAATCACTACGAGTAGGCAGTACCTCTGACCAAGAAGGTTTTGAAGAAGAAATACAAGACAGTTATATGTTCAACATCCTCATAAACAATGTCAGTAACTTCACTCTCTTTGCACACTAAATCTGTTGCCAAGGACAATGCATGAATTCTTCACTGCCAAAAACTCAGGGTCACTCTACTGCTCCCAGAATACCTGATTCTGCTTGAAATACCTTGCCCTTTAATCTGACCAGCAGGTTTCAACTCTGTAACGCTCTTCCCTTTCTTGCTTGATTTCTTACACATGAGCTCTTGTGTTGTATGGAAAACATCCTTGAAGATCTGCCAATTTTGTTCTGTCCCACTGTCCTTCTTCCTGGGGGTCCTACTAACTAATTCCTTGAAAAGCTGGAGTTGTCCTTGAAATTCATGGTCCAGACTATGCTCCTTGGCTGACACAAATCCCTAGGGACTGTGAATTCCATCAGTAAGTAGTCAGTGCATCACAGGCTACCTCCACCACTCAACCTCTTTACTGCACTTTAACCATAGTCAAAATTAAAACAAAGCTTTAGTTTTGAAGAAGAAAGTCTCATACCAAATTCAAGTATGTAGAGCCTTAAAAAAATTCCCATTAACAGCACCTTACAGGTAAGAAAAGCCTGCTAACAAGGACTAAGTTTATACTCCATCTCTTAAAT
The DNA here is from genome assembly GCA_013400935.1 of Turnix velox. Taxonomy (NCBI): domain Eukaryota; kingdom Metazoa; phylum Chordata; class Aves; order Charadriiformes; family Turnicidae; genus Turnix; species Turnix velox. The sequence continues at coordinate 218,861 of VZTY01006484.1, read as the reverse complement.
GATACCACCTAAAAAGTTGCTCATAAGCATATCCAGAGAATGCCCATAAATGCTAGCTTTCCACTTAATCTGCTTTCCTATGCACTAATGCAAAGGTGCCCTGCCAGAAAAGAGCAGCATCCCAGTGCACACTGAGTCTAGCTTTGGGAAGCAAAGAATAGGACAAACTCTCTTCTGCTCTGCCAAGAAGCCTCTGACAGCACCTAAACCATCTATGACAAGTAATTGACACCTGCCAGTGATTATCGGACAACTTAAATCCCCTTGAACAGTTTCAATCCCTATCCTCCTCTATCCTCATTTAAACTGCCTGATGATCATATTGCTAATGCAATGGTAGAAGTTATAAAGGTTATTTGTAAAGGCAGGTTGACAGCCCCACTGCAATACAAAATTTGTATTTGCATATGTTTCTTCACTAAAACAGCTGTTAAATTATAGATTATTCAAGAACTGCTCACTGTTTGGTTTCACCTTTCCTTCCTTCAGTTTTTCAGCTGGGATCCATGAGATGCAATATATTTAAACTCTAGCATTTTCAAGACCTGAAATAGATCAGGCCTAGTCAAAAGAGCAGAAACTCTCATGGTTACTTGCAATTTAACACTAAATATTATAAAGGTAAGTCAAAATCAAAGGGAAAAACCTATTTAGACCATTAAAAATAATAGCTTCTTTTACTTTAGAAAGGAAAACTACAATGGGAATTCAGACTACTATAAGGTGCCCATGCTTCACACCTTCATCCTTAATTCCTCACAACAAAAGATGATCTCCACTATAAGTAATATACATACAGTATAAATACCTTTTTCTAAATATCTTCTAGTGTTAGTGTAAGCAATCAGTACATTCCCTATAGTAAGCAACTGAATTTCAGCACTTAGCCATACAAGTGTCTGACTGACAACTATTTGCTTTTTTCCTTGCAACATAATGTGCAGGATGTGAGCTGAGGTGAAGATTCTTCATGGCTGGACTCTGTATTTGAGACAATGGGCATTTTACCAGAGCCCCCACATTCTCTTGACTCCAGTGTAGCCTCTTTCCTATGCACCAAAAACATACACACCTCCAAGGTCTGCAGGCTCACAGCACAGTTAGCCTGGTGAAGGAGAAGCAGGCTATGGGCCATTAACAGTACAGAGTGAACAAAGCTGCAAACTAGTACAAGTTCAAACAGACAAAGGAAGAGGTGGAGAGAAGGAAGAATTACCTATTTAGATTACTGAAGTGACTGCAACTTGAAAGAGAAGCAGTCCTCAGCAAGAAGGTCAAATGGAGATTATATTCTGTTCTTAACCAAACTAAAGCTACCAAACTGGATTACTTTGTTACAAAAGCAGCAGAGGTAAATATATCATATTCTTAAAACCTTTGAGGGATGTGGTGCTATAACACCACCCTGAGGATAACATTATTTTTGGCCTCACAAAGAGAAAAGGCCAAAGGATTTAAGCACAATACTGCAGAACAACTTCAGGCACAGATCTTAGGGACAGAATTTAGATTTCATTATTCCAGTCTCTACTTTAACAATACATGTGTCACAACTTGCCAACAGGAGTCAAACACAAGTGCTTGTATCAAACAACCGTACTGAAAAGAAATTAAATGGAAGGCAGGAGGAGATAACATGCTAGTGTGTCCCATCACACTACTCCAGTCTCCGAATGACCAGGCCAAACTGACACTGTGCCAGGAAAATAAGGAGGTTATGCCTGAACTGTGACAGCAGTGTGACAGAGTCCGATTCATTCATTTATGAATTTAAGCATCTAAATCAAGAAGTACACATGCTGCTCCAAATAAGAACAGAAGAATGATAAAACTGAACCTTTTTAATGCCCTGGTGAATAATGTTTATGACCCATCACAAAGCAATAGAGGTCCTAATTTTGGTTAGTGAAGACTCCTGCATATTTAATGGGCAAAAGGGTCAGTACATAACTTCCTTCTTTGGAGTACAATAGCCACAGAAGTAAACAGTTATCTTCAGTAAACAGTTTCCCCATCCTGCTTGCCTCAGTTCCACAAGAAAAGTTATTGCTGAAGGACGACTCAGACTAACTCATCCATTCAACCCCTGGAGCACAATCAATAATATTCCAAATTAAGTAATGTTCTGTTTATCCCAAACTCTTCTCCAGTTCCTCCCCTCCTGGCCAGCATTTAAGTAAACTATGCAAACCATTACTGTGGAATGAATTAGAGCATGTTGATACACAGAACCTTCTAATGATTAACATCCTCTGGAATGGAAACATTTTCCCTAATTATGTGCTCCTCATATTCTCAGAAGGGCTTAGATATTATCTTCTGGGCACATAAACCAGAAAATTCACAGAGTGCATAATAAAAATCTGAAATACATATAACACATTCCACCAATTGTTATCTTCAGGTTATTAAACATTGACTTTCTTCTAATAATTTCATCTTTTCCATAGGTTATCACTGTCCTCCTGATATTCCAAAAACAACAGAAGACATTGTCACAAAAAATTATTCCACAAATGCCCAACTGAACAAAAGCAGGCAGGCCCCCCTGCCTCCCTGGAAACACAGTCCAGAGGGAATCTACACTCTGAAAGAGGAAAGCTGACCAGTTGCTGTCTCCAACCGTGAGCTCCAAAGTCAGAGTCTTAAATCACTTTAACTTCAGGGCAGCTTAAAATCAGGTGTACATTCATACATCTTGGTAACCAGAATGTTGAGAGAAATCATTGCTGCACATTTGCTAGATAAGTCATGGTTCTTCAATTTACTGAAGCAACGTGCATAGTTAGCAAAGCAAAGTGAAAAGGTAAGATCAGCAGACTTTGGTGGATTCCTGTACTTTCTAATGAAACAGAAGCAGTTCATGTTTCCTATTTCTCATGGCAGTGAGCACAGATATTTATAGACCATTAAGGCTTCCAAACTGATGATGATCACTGACTTCAGGCTTTGAGCCTTCAGAAGACTTCTGCATCCTTTATCATAGTGCTTTTAGTTACAGGGCAGTGCATTCCTTACTTAAATCACTGCTACCAATATATCCATCTATTCCAAACATCACCACGTTAATAGGACCACTTGCCTTGCCACTTCTAGTGGAAGGCACTGCTTCTGAATACATGGGAGTGTGTTTATACAGATTATTTAGAAGTTCAGCTTCAAAATCAGAAAAAAAAAGTCAATTTTGGAGGTTGAGTGACAGATTTGCCTGTTTCTATACAGCTCTGGCACTCCCACCGCCACTAGTTTGGCTTAGAGTAACACAACGCTGTTTCCCAGGAGAGATACTGTTGCAAGAAATTTTGCACATTCCCAGGCTAGAAATGTATACTTTTGGAATTTAACTTTAGGCTTTAACTTGAGAGTACTGGTAGCTAAAAGATACGCAATACAAATACTGCAGGACTGTTGCAGATTGCAGTATCAACTCTGGCTGCTGGACCCAAAGATGGAACCAAATCCATCAGGGCTGACAGGGGGAGCTGACTGCAAAGTTAAATGACACCAGTCACACCCAAGGAAATGTTTACATTTCCCCATCTACAACTCTTAACGCAGAAGCTCCTCCACCAGTCTCATCTCACTGCTGACCCTGTTGATAAGACAGGTTAAGAGAAATGCATTTACAGGTAACATTCACCTAGCTATAAGCTTCCCAAGCTGAATCTTACCCTCTTTCTTCCAAAGGAGGAAGCCTGAATATTTACTTTAAAAGATCAAAGGTTTTTAATTGCTCCTTGAGACTTGTTTCTGCAAGGACATTTTTGCACTATGAAGATACAAGAGGCCATTAAAGGCTGCTGTTAACCACACTATCTTGCTTAAAAACACGTATGAAACTACCCTTATTAAGAGATGATGGTTAACTGTGTAAACCCTGGACATTCATCTTACAAGCTTGGGCAGGTTCTTTTAGGTATTACACTCAATGTAAGAAGAATCACACATTCTTCTGTATGGAGAAAACAACTGAATTCATCATTAGTTTGTTTCCCCACATTCTATTTTTTTCTATTTCCCCACAGCTACCTTAAGCTGCCGTTTTGCTTCCCATGCAATGATGACTTAAAGGGTGCTCCAATGAAAGGTAATCACAAGGAGTGAGAGGAGTTCTGATTAACTAATTCTGTCAGTGTTGCAAAAAAAATACTTTGCAATGAGATGGAATCACAGAATGCATTGAAATAGAATGGACCTTCCAAAGTCATTTGCCCAGCTCTCCTGTGGTGAGCAGGGACATCTTACACTAGACCAGGTTGCTCAGAGCCTTGTCAAGACTGGCCTTGAATGCCTCTAGGGATGGGGCCTCCACCACCTCTCTGGTAAAGCTGTTCCAGTGTCTCACCACCCTCATGTCACAGAACTTCTTCCTAATGCCCAATATAGATCTTCCCTGCTCTAGTTTAAAACCATTGCCACTACCAATGTAAATTACTCTATGAGGATTTCACTATGGCCATGCTTAAACTATGCTGTAACTTACAGGTATTAAAAGCACTGAAACCCTTTGGAGTTGGTACCTGATCTTGGACATGCTATACGCTCTCTACATTGCAGCATACAGAGACAACAGTGCCCAAATATGCAGTACTACAAAAACGTGGGAAGGGAGGAAAAAGCTATGAAGGAAAATGCCAGTCTCAACCCTAACCAAGATTCTTAGGGAGTATCATCTTGCCCTTTCTCCAATTAACAGCTCTGTTCCACCACACAGGCACCACCTCTGCAAATGAGGGCGGTTTAAGTAAGAGCGATGCATTACTGGGAAAAAACCAACTGTAACCAGAAATTGTTAGCAGAAGAGGAAGAAAAGTGAGGAAACAAGAAATCACTGAAAAACAGCCCCCACACCTCCAAAGATGATAAGAGTCCAAATCCATAATAAGATGACAGCACAAAGTGATATTATTGGTCAGTGGCAGAAGTACTATGTCAAACTAACCATAGACATTCTTTGAACATAGCTGTGATTAGCTGAATGTGCATCTCCCCAGCAGCAGCTTAAGCTGAATTAAATCATGAGCCAATAGCTCCGTTTTTCTCCAACCCTGCTATAAATTCCTGTCTTCCCTCTTGCAAACCAGCTGCATAAACTCCACCACAGGTGGGCACCAAGCTTTAAAAATTTAACCTAAAAGCCGTCAGTTCTCAGCACTGTCTGAATCAACTCACTGCCAAGTTCCACAAACATCTGCCACCACAGAAGAGGAGAGGAATACACATGCCCTCGAAGGAAAGACAGCCCTAACATCTCACATTGTTGTGGAAATGCTCCTCCGAATTAAGAGGAAGACAAGGATGCAGTCTTTTCTCAGGTTAAAACAAAAACATTCCTATCATTTTCAATTCCAACAGACATCATCTAGTCCAAGGCTGCTTGACCTTAACAACTATGCTACGATTCCTTCTATAAGAAGGAAACAAAAGTTTTCAAAAGCAATAATTATCTTTGCAGTTGCATAAAAGCAATTCCAAATGAGGAAAGTTACGTATCAGAATCAGACATGCAATGTTATGTCCTAGCAAGGACACAGAAGGTGAAGGTGATAGAGGTGCCTCATACTAATATCAACTGGAAGATTCCCATTTGACATGCATGTTAGAAACAGAATGTGCATCGCTCTGAAAATAACCTCACTGTTTTCGTGTATTGGAGAAAACAAAACAAGTGGAGTTATGATAATGATATCCGCCTTATATTAGGAGAGTTATTTGTGCATTTAGAATGTGAGTGCATGTCTGTACAGCACATCAGGAGGGGGAAGGGGAACATAAGCAGCAGTAGCACTAACAAGGGAAAAATCTCAGAGGGTGCAATTACGTGAAAAGGCTGCACCTAGATAAAAACCTGCAAGACACAGCTAAGATGTGTACCTCTACAGAGCAGCCAAGTCTAAGAAAAGGCAAAAAGGTAGGCCACAGTAGCAAACCAAACAATCAACAATGCCCTTAACAGTAAAGAAATAACAGTAAATAAACAACACTTCCAAGAATGAAGAGATTGATGGCAGTGAACCACAATTTCACTCTAGACATGACAGATCTGCAGACTTCCCTGTCCCGGGAAGGTAACTCAACTTCCCTGTCCTAGGAAGGTAACTCCTGCTTTCAAGTGGCACCCTAACAACAGAAAACAGGGATTCAAGGAAACATCTCACCTGAGGCGCCTAAAAAAATCTGGAAGAGGAACAAGAATAGTTTTCCAAACAATAGATAAAAGCAAAAGTCAAATAATCAGCAGAAGATAATCAGAGGCAAAGTGAGGCAGCAGTTCAAGAAGAATGAATGTCGTGCTAGTGACAGCACCCAGCCAGTAAAGACAGGATACAGTTCTTAAACAGAAGCATTACATGAAAAAAGATTATAATCTCTTCAAATAGAAATGCAAATCCAACAGAGATAAGAGCAAGATTGAAAAGAGGGCATATGTGAAGATCACATGAGTTGGGTGACAAAATGTAGTGCCAAGTTGCAAGTGAACTTAGAATATCACTGAATCTTCATGGGAAAAGGTAACTCATTCCTCTGCAGCTGCAATGATAATGCAGAACCAGACATACAAATACCTAAAGAGGGCCTACAGAAAGGCGAGGGTAGGACCTTTTAATAGGAACATGACGGCAGGACTAGGAATAGAGGATGTAAATTGGAAGAGACTAGATTCAGGTTGGATATAAGGAAGAAATTCTTTATGGTGAGGGTGGTGGGACACTGGAACAGGTTGCCTGGAGAGGTAGTGGATGCCCCCTCTCTGGAGGTCAGGCTGGATGAGGCACTGAACAACATGGTCTAGCGGGAGATGTCCCGGCCCATGGCAGGGGGGTTCGAACTAGATGATCTATAAGGTCCCTGCCAACCCAAACCATTCTATGATTCTATATACATTTTTGGGAAAAGCAACTCCAGCATAGTAAGTCTAACTGGAGCTTAGGTTTCAGAGTATCATCAGGAAAGGTGAAAATCAGACAATTTTCATACACTCTATATTGAAAACATGACAAGCCAAGGCATGGTCACAGCACCGTCCTTTAGATGATCCAAGACTTTAAAACCACTGTTGCAATATTATAGAGATTACCAATATACAGGTCTAATTCAATAGTGCGACATCACAAGCCATAAGCTTCTTCAAATCTTACACTCTATGTCTATTTGAAAAGATTTTGCCATTACTTTACACAGGAGAGGTTTCTTTTATAAAAGTATTTATTTGGCCTTTTCCCTTAGCTCTACTCTCACGTCAACCTCTAGGCAAGCAGTAAGCAGTAAAAGTGGTAAGGGCAGAAGATCAGGGCTCAGGAATAACAGATGTATACAACTAGTTATTTATTTAATGTTGTGAATTTCTCATAATCACTGTCAGAGACTCAGAAAATACTAACTTAAAGTGAAAAATAACAGCTTTTATAACCACCTATGTAAAGCATGAATTTCTCCTATTCAAACTGAGTTCTTTGATGTGCTTTATACAGTAATAATTTATACAGAAGATAAAGTGACTCAGTGTTAGCAGCATAGATTAGATTTCAGCTGCTTTCTGTAAGCAAATCAATAACAGAAAAATAAATGGCATTTGCATTTTGACAATGGGAAACACACAGTTAGGAAGACATAGAGGAGAGATTATACTGATGTGAAAGGCTCATTCTTTTCACAGAACTTTCCCCTTACCTATTTCACTTACTCATCATACCAGAAGCCCTAGCTGAGATCAGTGATGTTTTCCCACTGTAGAGGAACCTATATATACAAACTACATATATATATATGTCTGTGTGTATTTATATAGTGCCCCCACACAAAGAGGATGCTAACACAAGATGTGTAGTGTTGCTGCCCCAAACCCCTGCAAGGCACTCATGACCATTTCTTTCCCCCAAATACCACCACAGCAAGACATCATTCATGCACATCATATATTACAAACTGCTTTTGAGCTAGCCCTAAAATCAGAGTTCTTTGCAATATAGGCAATCTCAGATTTTTGCTCTTTCAACAGTTGAAGTTCTTTACAGTAAAAAGTGAAAAATAGTACAATGGAGATAAAAATAATATAGCAGAAAGAGAAAAAAATTCTGATGCATGCATGAAAAAACCTAAATGCTTCCACTGAAGGAGTGAAGACAACTGTGTTCAACATCCCCGGAAACTGCCATGCAAGAAATAGCCCAGAACTAAGTCTATGTGGTATACCAGCTTGCTTACTTTTCCCTTTTTTCTTTTTTTTTTGCTGCAGCCTGAACTGCCAAGTCTGTTTCTTTTAGTTCCTAAAATCTTCTGAAGAGTTTCCAATAAAGAAAAGTAGCACCTGCTTTTTAGAAGTCTATCCTGGACTCAAAATAATAAAAAAAAAATTTCAAACTGCCATCCTTTCAAGGAGCCCATTAGACAGAAAGTCTCAAATAGAAGCTTCCCATCACTCTCTAGTTAAGAAAGCATAAGTGTTTACATACTTTGGTCCCTAATGCAAATATTTTGCGTGTCTCACTTGAGCCATTTGCAGCTTTCAAACCTGGATGTGTTTTACTCAAATGGGCGAGTTCCATGACAAACTCCAAGATAATAAAAATTAGTAAGTTTCTGGTTAACTATGAAACTATTCTCATCTTTCAAGGCTTCATTCAACATTTTTTGTATCAGGCATTTTCCACGGAGCCAAATCAAAACTGAAGACCTCTAAAATCTTGCTATATCCCATGCATCATTTTACTACCTAAACAAACAATTAAAGCTCCATACTTCTACTGGCAATCAACATATACATGCATACTATAAAATGTACTTTCTGAAGAAGCCGGGGCAAAGACTCGTCCAGACAGGGAGAATCAAACCGACAGATTGCGAGGAGGGCTGCAAAGCAACACCATGATGGTGAAAGATGGAGAATTAAACAGATGGGGATCAGAAGTAACAGACAAGATCTCAAGAATCCAGTGTAGAATTTGATTAGAACCAGAGCAAAAGGCCTCATGGGTGAAGTACAAAGCTCTTTGAGGTAAGTGACCCTGCTATAATTTTGCAAAATTAGTTAAACCCTCCAGAAAGAGACTACATACTTCAGGCAAGATGCAGACCAGATGGGGAAAAAAGTAATTTGAAAAAGCAAAGACTTTCCTCCTACAGAAGTAGTACAAGGAAGCTTTCATTTAACATAATTATCTTCTCTAAATTTTGTCTTCACTTATACTTCCCAATACTAACAAATTACTGAAGTATTTATCAAGATTAGTACACATTATCACAAAAAAAACACTCTAAGGCAAAAATATTTGATCAAGAAGATGAATCCTGCACTTAGATTATACAGACCATTCACACAGAATCTTTTATAATCTTGTCTCTATTATGAACAAAAAGGGTTACTACGCTTCAAGATACTTAGACATGTTCATCTTCATAAACACTAATGTTTGGTGATACCCTGTCACAGCAATTTAATAGGATAGCTATAGTGTCCCATTAGCAGGAGACATTAGCAGAAGACAATCAGCAATACAAATAAGCACCATAAGACATCTGATGTCATTGGGTAACCTGTGACCTCATGAATTACACAACGCACCAAGACAATCTGTTCTCAGAGAGACCCATGCAAAGACCTCCCAGATTGATCCATTCAAAACAGACCTGATGCTCATCATTCACTGCAATGTAGAAGTTAATTCCTTTCATTTAAGAACTAGAAAAACTGAGTTCTATATAATTCATCAAAAACTCAACTGCATTCTCCAATTCAAACCTTGAAGAAAGCCCTTCGCATCTCAAGCTGCTTCACCTGGAATGAGACTCCTGTGACCCTGGTTACAGGAGTAGAGGAAAGACAATACCCAACAGCCAGAAGCAGCTTCCTTCAGCAATACTTTATCAATAATTTAACTATGTAAATGGAGTGGTTGCAGAAGAAATAAACTGTATTGAAAGCACTTCTTTCCAATTCTCTTTGCAAAGACTTCCTCCGCTCAAGAATTCTCTTTTTAAAAGGTGTGAAGCTCAATTAACAAACGCAACTAAGTTTAATTATTTTTTTTAATCTTAAAAAAATGGCTGAACGTGATTACTGCAGATTTTTCCCATTCTTAATCTCATAAGCAATTACTTTCACATATTCAAACACAATATAGTCTACAATATCAAAAAAAGTTATTTATGCAGTTACTACTTTGCTGCAAATTACTTTTATAGGTATCTCTTATTCAGGAAGTTAACACAAAAATAATATTACTTTTGACCACATATACTAACCCATATCCTGTGAACTAAATGAAACTATAAACAGAAAATGAAGATACAGAAGATAATTCACAAGATAAAAACTTGACCAGCAATCTGGCACCAAACAACTTTGTTCTTAGTTAACAGAACACAGGCTTTAAGTATCCTACACCACATTCATGTGTTTCATGCACAAAACAGAGGATATGGTTCAGCCAACAACATTTAAACTATCAAGTAACTCTTTCTACTATGGCTGTGTTTTTTACAGACTTCCAAATAAATTAAACATAATATTCTGCAGTATTAACTGTGTTATAGTTGATGACTGTAAAGAAGATATTATGAGAAATCCAGTGCCAAAGAAATGAGTTCTCTGGAGAAAATTAATTCCTACTTCCTCTAAATTAATCTACTGCCAATGGTACAGAGTACCCTTCAGCAGTCAGGAAGGTTCATCCCAAAGACATTCTTACAGAGCCTGCTACCAGCAAAGTCACTGCAGCCTCACTACTGTCATTATCCGAGTGCCCTTAAAGAACTCAGTATACTTCAGACAACCCTGCAAACATGTTTCAGAAAGGGCTAGACAATACTGATACAGTAAGATTGGTTACCTGGGTTGTATTTCTCATCAGGCTCAGACACAGCAGATTGTCCTATCATTCAAAGCAATTTTCAAAGACAGGCAATGCCACAACTTTTCCAGCACATCAACATATCTCCTGTGTTTCAGAAGTACCTTGTCAGCAAGAAGCACGTGTTAACAAAGGTGGTTTTGTGATCAAAAGCATAATTTAGCACCAAAAAATTTGCATGGCAGGACAACAGCCAGAGTAAAACTTCAGATGCATAGAGAGAATAGTCTTCCTTCTAACTGTGTACTCCCCAACCACAGCACAAAACTCAGAGTGCCACTGGAAAATGAAATACAATTGCTTATTTCCCATAGAACAGCCCAAGTCTGGATTGCTCCTTCTATCGCATCACTTTTACATTACAGTAACTCTTCTGAAACTGTTCAAACCTCACTGGTGAAAAGGAGCACATGACCAACTATTTTGTTTGTGGAAAGTGAACGTTTAAGCCATTATACCAAGACATTAAAATTACTATTTTTCACTTCTCAATTTCCCACCTAGAAAAGTCTACAAAAATTTATTCTGTGAAACACAGAACAACAGGCTTAGGAGCATATTGTGCATGTACATTACTGCTCAGAATATCTTTGCTGCATGAATTCAAGTCAAAACTCAGTATTAGCAACCCCTCAATAGAAATCTCTTCACACCAATAACATCCTCTTTTGTATGCAGTTATTTTCCTCCTCTTCCTCTGTGGAGAGGTAACAGAACAGAACAAAGTGCAGCTGACTGAAGGGATTAACTTCTTTCAGTTTTAATGAAATGTCATCATTTGATATTTCATCTTGAAACCAACACTTTTTAAAGGAAGTTTGCTAACTGGAAGTTGAAACAAGAACAAAGTAATCTTTAGGGAATCCCTCAAAACAGTTTAGAGCTGGTGATGTTTGTTACAATGTTGTAATTTCAATGAAGTTTAAAGACATCACAACACCTCAAAACACAGACTTGTTTTTGAGAACTGGGCTGTCAATTCATTCTTATATTCATAGCAGTTTAAAATAGAGTTAATGAACTGAAACGTAGGTTTATTAAAAGAGAACAATCCAGACACATGGCCTCAAAAGTAGTACCAAAATAATTCTCAGTATGTGTTTAAGACAGAGCTGAATCCATCTGGAAGTTATGTATGTTTATTAAAAAAAAAAAAACCACCAAAAAAACAAACAAAAGCCAAAGAAACTAAATCAACACATTCCCTTCTAATGCTTCCTTGGCAAACCAGACCCAGATGAAAGACACGTTCCAGTAGACCATGTGCTGTCGTTTAGGATGCAGTACAGTTTTGGAAAACATTTTGCAATGCCAAACTCTGCTCAGGTATTAAATGGTTCAGATTCTGCAAGATAAAGACAATGCCTCAAACTATAAAAAAAGTGATCCAAACACACTCTGATTCAAGTCCTATTGTAGTTACTTACCTTTGGATCTTCATCCAACAAAACAACTGAAAAATACTTACCATAGTGCGAGGGAATAAACTTTATAGATAACACAGGAGTCCTTCCCCACCTCTCATTTGTAGGTATGCAAGGACGCAATTCTCCACTGCTTCCCCATCTGTATTTTAGTTTGTATCTCACACAGAACAGAGACTATTCTATACTGATAGAAAAAAGTGTCACATATTTTCCAGGACACCTACTTTAAAACTTCCTTCTTTATCATTCCTTACTGCTGCCAGAAAAGAAATCTGCCATACTCCATCCTATGATATCAGAGATGCTTATCTTTTTGCAGGCCAGAAACCCTATAAGGAAAACCTTCCTAACTCCAAATCCTCACCTCTGATGATATGATTTAAAGTACATTCCTCAAATAAAGAAAGAAAAATATAACTACAACTACTATCCACCAAAACTATGTAGTCACATTACAAAGAAAATACATCACAAATAAGTCACACATGATTGAAAATAGGGACATAAAAAGGAAGAACTGAAAGAATCTTTTCAGCCAAGGTTATAGGCAATAGCATCAGATGAGCAGGAGACTAAGCACTTTGAGCACCATCAGGAAAATAAAAGACAGTAGTGCAGGAAAAGCTTCTCTATCCGAAAAAGAAAGACAAATAGAAGCCACACAGTAAGAGTACACGTGGGGCTGAGCATTCCAACTACAGCCTATCTGTGATTCAGCCCTTCTTAGACATTCCGACATTTAAAAAATGCACAACTTTACCTGATGCTGTTTGCTTGCCTCATTCTTTCTGTAAACACCACTGGTTTTATTGTAGTACTAGAATAAAGCATCAATGGAATAAGCCTGAGAAGGCATGTGGACAACTCCCCTTGAAAGAACTGCAAAAACAGCGAAGTAGAACTGTAAGGAGAAACATACCATTTCCTAGCATCCTAATTACCAAATCAATCAGTCACACCAATTAAGTGATAATGAATTGCTGATCACTCTCAATTTGGGGAACTGAGCACTTACCAGCATTTACAAAACAAAAGAAACTAAGGTGTCTAACTAGCATTTCCCTTTAAGTAAGGCACAAAGCAAGGTAGACAGCAAACAACTTGATGTCGTGCGCTGTTCCTTCTAGGATGTTACAGTAGTTCTGTTTACACATGATCACACAACACCTTGATTTGTGCCCCACTCTACCTATGTATAAAATAATCCCTCTTCAGAGGGAGACAATGAGTGCTTCATGCACAAAATTCAATCATTTCAGCAACCACGCCTTACTATCCCTTCAGGGGAGCAAGGGAAGAACGGAAGACTGTTCAAAGAAAAGAGGAGCAAAATGGAAGCCAGAGAAAAGCTACTTTAAAGTATGGTAGCTACAGCGTCATTCAAGTCGTTCTCTAACCAAAATACTTGCTACAGCATTAATATAACACATTTTTTCTAAAATAGGGCAATGTATTCCTTACAAACAGAAGTAAACAATACTAGAATATTTACCAGTTCTATGTCAAATTACTTTTTCTCACAGGGATATGCAAAGTCCCTGAGAAGGCTCATTTTGATAATACCCAACTCATCCCACCTTCAAGGACCATACTGCCCCTTTCAGATATCCCATATCATACATGCATCCTGCCCAAACTACCAGGTATTTTAGAAGTGCAAGTGTAATTTAAACGGGATGGCAAGAGCCATATACAGGTCTCTCTAATACAAATCCAAAGGAAGTTACACTGATCACATCTTAAATGGAAATGCCTGTTCACAAAAGCGGGGTGCCTAACTTTGAAACTGTTGGTGAGTAAACAACTGAGATAAGCTGTGCTTTACAAATTGAACGCAGTTACCCCAGGAGACTCATTACAAGGAGCAGTGGCAGTCAGCAGGCCAGCAACTCTGGATTCAACCTCAGTTAGGACAAGAATATCCTGTCAATGATCAGAACTGCTTTTTGTATCTTCAGATTTCATTTGCTAATTGGCCATTAAGCTCCACTAAGGTGGACATTTATCTACAGATAACACAAGGAAATTGGAAAGTAAGCAGACTGAAGCTACCCTGAAGACTTAACCAAATAGCAAAGCAGAGTTCCATTAAAACAATTTAGCAGAAAAATCTATATAGTTCCTTAGCAGATTTTCAAGGATCCCATTAGAAATTTTAAGGATGCACAATCTGATTAGACACAAAATTCTAACTCATGCAAAAGTCATTAATAAGTAGAGAATCTTGAAATTTGAAAGCCTGAAACCTATCAAAGCTGCTGCAGTAAAAGACACTGGGCATTTCTGCTTTAACAAATACGCAGTTTTGCATAGGAATGGCAAGAGTTTTCTATACTATTTTAGAAAAGCTAAAAGGTATGGCTGTGCAAACCAATGTCATCAAGTACCCACTACATCTAGGTGGACACAGTTAATGCAAATAAGAGACAAACATTTTTATGTGTTACTTCAAAAAAGCCTACATCCAGGAACTCAAAATTGGGAGTTCTCCATGAAATGTCTATGATATCTACGCTGTTGAAAAGGGCAGGAATTTCAAAAAGAAAATCACCTGAAGTTCATTCATTACAAATGGGAAATTATGCCATAAAACATTTTGTTTCTAGATTTTATTTAAAAAAGGAAAAAGAAAAAGGACTATTTTTCTCTTATCCTTAATGGACATTTAGTTTGTATGAAATGATTCATTGCACACAGTAGCAGCAAAAAAGTATTGTTTCCAGAAAAAAGCCTGTATTTTTGGTCCTAGTGAAATAAGCTACTTCATAACACAATAGCAGGCTTCACCCATATTCAATTTGTTAAAGGTTGGGAAGTTGTTAAGTCTCACAAGCTGCCTGAGAGATTTGTTTTAAAACCAAAACCTCCTGGCTAAGAGACCACAGAATCAGGATCCCCCCAGATCTGCTATGAGTTATTAAGCCACTTATCCTAAATGATCTCACACAGTGGACTGACACTTTTTCCTTAAAGTACTGAGATCATTTTAGCCAAGTTTCACAGCAACATCACCTTCTACTCATTAGCCCAGCCTCCTGATTACTGCAACATGTCTCACACTGACACAGCGACTTAACACAACTGCTTACTCATACACAAAAACCAGCTTTGCTTGGTATGTTTTAATTGTGCCTAAGCTCACAGTTGCCCAGGCCGTTGCAGGAAGAAACCTTAAGCATCACAAAGAAGAAAATTCTCACCAGCCTTCCTCCCACAAATTGTTTCCATTTTGATTTTGTTCATCTGGGCCCTTTTGATAATCCACCTAAGTGATCCCTCAGTCCTTCAATACATTCCTCACACTAACAGGAGCTACCTATTGTTCCTCTCAACCATATAAAGAGGATGTATTTCTATAAGCTGCATTTAAATTAGGTATGCGACTCCAAATGTTTTTCTGCAACCAAGTTGGGGATATCTATGCAAGCAGCCAAAAAACAAGAATAAGAAGAAACTCTCTCCTTACAAATCTTGCTGCCTCGAAATTTCCAACATGCAAATTAAAATGCAAACACACATCAAAACCAAAAAGCATTACACCACTTACTCCCTTAAAAGGTCTTTTCCATCCCGACTGGCAGCACCGCATACAACATCAAGTTTGGCTAAACTACCTTTTAATCTGACAATTTTACTAGCATAAGAAGCTTTATGAAAAAAATAAAAAACACTTGAACTTATGATCAAGTTACTGCAGTTCAACAAATTCCTATATCAAATTAGAAAATACCTGGATGTGCACTCAGCACACAGCAAATGCTCCCTCCATTGATCATTAAAGTTAGAAGTTTAATTATCAGAGATACTAATCACACTGCAGGGGTGCTTGCCAAGTTTTCTGGCTTGCTTTTCTTAAGCTGTTTGTTTAAACTTTCATCTTTGCTGTTGTTTAGAGGTGTTTATTTTAAAACACATATGAGCTCCTCCTCAAAAATTCTCCAGTCATTTTATGATGGACTGATTATACTAATGGCTAACTATATATATATACTACCAACCACAATCTACTTGTATTTCAGGCAAAGGACAGTCTATTATTCAGTGTTTTGCTTCATTAAAACTGGTTTCACTTGAAATATTCCATTCTGCACCTCAGCATATCCTGTTATGAGATCTTGGCAGAGCAATACTTGACAAAAACACACAAAACCAAGAGTGACTATTGAGACAAGATTTGTCTCTCTCTTAATTTTCAAAACCTACCTCCTGATAATGAAATCACGCTCAAGTTCAAATCTTGAAAATGTAATTTTAAATACTTATCATAGCAAGAACAGGACATCCACAGCTTCAGTCTGCATTAGGTAAGACAACTGAGCAGCAATAGCCTACAAGGATTATAACCAGCTCATAAAACTCACCATTAACTTCTACAGTGGGCAAGATACTGAAATAGAAAGCACTGCTATCTTATCAGCAGATTTCTATCTACAAATTCCATGCCTTTTTCAGACATGCTCCATTACTGTATTGCTGTGTACAGGCTGAGGAACCACAGAACAGGACATATCATAGAACCTATCCTGGATAGAGTTACTAGTTTGGAGCAAAAGGAAAATCTGTCCCAAATTCATAATTTTGTATTACTGCCCTGAAACAGACAAGCTTGAACCCCAGATCTTTTCATCACTGCTGCCTAAACCGAATTTACACCTCCCTGTTACAATCTACCAGATTGTAAGGAGCCAAGGAACCAATTTAATTTCTTACATGGTAGATAATCAAGACACAAATGGAAGTAAGTCACATATTACTGTTGCCACAATAGAGTATCACCAAGGAAATTATTCCATCCTAAGTATGGAGCTTGCAGATCTCCCAGTATATTAAGCACTGCAGACTGACTATAAACTTACATTACTTCACATCTGTACAAAAGGTGCATGCATTTTTGCTACCTATTTTCTAGTCAACATTCTCCATTTCCAACTACAACATGTAACCGCAACACTGCAATTATGCTTCCACATAGCATGACAGCTGCAGTCTGCCACAGTAGGCATTATCTCAAGTGATCATTACAAATGCTGGAAGCTTCTGGAT
Organism: Turnix velox; assembly: GCA_013400935.1. Taxonomy (NCBI): domain Eukaryota; kingdom Metazoa; phylum Chordata; class Aves; order Charadriiformes; family Turnicidae; genus Turnix; species Turnix velox. Next base: position 201,541 of record VZTY01006484.1, on the reverse strand, counting down.
TCTGTAACTCCCCACATACAAGGAGAAACAGCAACCTATGGAAGTCCAGACAAGGACATGTCACTTTCTCTAATACTATTCAAAATTCCCAGTGTTTACATAAAATCCACAAGCATCTGATAAAAAGAAACTGATCCAAGAAAACATGTCTGCAGGCACTGTCTTCTGCAAGAAATCCCAAACATCACCCCCAGCATGGATATGGAGCTTTGCGCTAAGGTCAGTACTCTCTAGACGTTCTCATCATTACTGCTGGCAGACTTCACATGGCAGACTTAAAATCTTAATTAAATATTCAATGCTTACTGTATATAACCATTCTTTCCTATTACTTGGTACAGTTGGAAGTAGCCAAAGCTACTAAAAGAAAGAACCCTTGCCCATCTTGTACACACTGACATGCTACACAAACCTGCAGCCACCTTTTGAACTGAGAGACAAGCACTGGTTATGGAGCACAGGATTGAGTTTAAGAATTCTCTAAGAGCATTGCATTAAAAACATTAAATGCAATTTCATGTACATGCAGGATAAACTCAAGCAGAGAGTGATTTTCTTGGTCTTTCTACTTACCTAGCAATACAACAGAATGGTATTCAGCAGGGCTCTCCCCATGCAGTAAATAAAAGTTTTCCACAAGGAAATTCTAGCAAAAGCAGCATCTCTGAATGGTAGTATTAAATGAACACCCATGCAAGCAAATACTAGTAAATGCTAACAGCACACAGAAGTTTTAAGTTAGGGGACATTATACAATACAGATTACCGTGGAAAAACTCTCTCTGGAAGTGCTTCCTAAATCTACTGGATTTTGGAGGTTATTTCTTTTAATCACAGGCTCTTGAGATGCAGTTATAAATTGCAATGAAAGCCAGTGGGTACCACTGCATGTTTATGCTGTTTGTGGAACAGGCTCACAATTCCAACAACATTAGACCCAAAAGACTGGGGGAAACACAAGTGCCTCCCCTTAACAGAGAGCAGATGGAGTATATTTTGAGAAGTATATAATATCTAATTTTAAGAGGTGTATACGATCTGTATCATATCTCAGATTACACATTAGAAATGAGCTTACACTGAACTGTTACATCTTGAGGATCACACTCAGAAATTCCAGCTGTGCACTGTATTCTGACTCTCCAAACAGTTGAACTTTGACATTTTTAAGACCCACTTCATAGCTAAAAGAGGAAGGTCTGTAGTTGGCAGAAAAAAGTAATCTTCCTTTGTGGCTCATTTTGTAATCATACTTTTTAAAAATTATTCATTTAGCTAAATATTTTTGTCTCCTGCCATCATTTCTCTCTCTAATGGCCAATATACAGGTTCAAAAAATCTACATAAAATTATGTTCAAAATGTATTTGGTATATTTAGGTTTATTTGAGTAAAAAATATTTTGTCTTGAAGGTACAACAAAGAGGTAGCCAGGAGTTCATTCATATTTTGAGGGCTGTTCTATTTTATCAGTTTATTCAGCTTGCACTTGTCTGAAGTGCACCTTTCCAAAACTCAATGTAACTGTATGTAGCTCAGGTTTTACTACGTAAATAATACAAACTGTAGAAGATGATAGATGGAGATGTCTGTTTTCTAACTAACAAATACCCCTCTACGCTAACTTAATGTGACGTAGTTACTCTAAGATGGTAGCTGGAACCAGCTAAGTTCAACCCGCTTATGCTGGCAAAATCAGAGAGAGATGAAAAAGGCTGGGTGTGCACGTGTTCGCATGCATCTGAGAGCTTGCTGAAACTTGCAATGAGGCCGGGAATAGAAAAGGAAAGCAAGGAAATCTGAGAACTTCTGTGGGAGAAACAGAGGTTAAAGTTTCATATCAAGTGTCTCTTTCTGATCAGTTATCAGTTGCCATTACAAACTAAATTAAACCAATAAAAGGCTGGTATAAGTTCACATATCATAACCACAAAAAACCCTTCCCATGCAGATAAAGTCTTTCAGGATCAAAAGCAGTATTTGACTCAACTATAATGTTAAAAATAAGGATGCAAAAACAAAAAATCAAACTTTGCTTTGCAAATTTTCACTCGCACAATCAAGTCAACAGTTACTTCTGCATACTAACAGAAGAACTGGTTAGACAGACACTACTCAGTGTTTATTTTCTGTTAACTCAATGGATCCCCAGGGTTTCAAGGTTTCCTGTTGTAGCCAAAAAAGAGACTCAGTAGGAAAAGAAGAATTTTCAGGAATTATCAAGCTAGAATTCAAACCGGAGTGAAGACTGGGAAGAGGCTAATTCTCCCTACTGGAAGCTTGCAGGGCTGCCAAGATACACAAAGGAAGGAACATTTAAAAAGCAATTTTCTAAAGACCCCATTCTTCAAAAGAAAGCCAGAACACATTATAAAAAAAGTTTTCAGAAAAGAAAGCCCTTTGAATCTGCCCAAAGTAAGGTAAAGCCTCTGGTTAAATGACAGCAGGGTAACCGTTTGCAAAACTGGCAGTTTGCAGTACTAACTGAAGCTGAACTAAGCTGAAGTACTAGCTCCCATGTGAAAAACAGGTCTTCTTGGTCACCACCCCCAGGCTAAGGTGGAGCAAAAATGCAGGGGATGTGTGGGTGGGAAATCTTAAGTAAAATCAGTATCTTGTACTATGGAACCCTCCACGTTAATCTAAGGGTGATATTACAAGCAAGTATGTTCAATTCAGAGAAACATACACCTTGCTATGAATAATGAGGTGAAATACTGGCAAACATTACTAAAATGGAAATTCAGAAGAAGGCAACACAATCCAGATAAAGGAACATGAACTTCACTTGAAACTTCCCAAAAATAGGAACTACTGAACTTCTGCAAAGACACCCAAACCTACACAGGACCGATGAATGTTGCAGCTTACATTGGCAGTTACGTAACTTCAAAACCGTACGAGTCCTATTACACTTCTCCTCCTTCCTACCCAAACTCGAAACAAAGTTTTATCACGGAAGCTGTCTCTTCACGACAACACTCCTCGAAAAAGAGGGGAAAAAAAAAGAAAACTTGATAATCTGAGCTTTACCCACTGTGTGTCATCACTTCATCGCCCAGGCACGATTCGGAAACAGACACAGCAGCACGCAGCCAGGCTACTTAACACTGTCTGGAAAAGCGCCCGCTAAGATCATGTTGCAGAAATAATTCACACCTGCAGCAAAGCTGCACAAAATATCATCAACTCGGCGACTCTGACAGACATGTGCCGGCCGGGAGGGAGGAGGGGAGAGGGAAGAGTTACTACAATGAATAGGAATTAAAAGTGGGAAATTCGGCTTCAGCGCTCCAAGAGAAGCCAGGCAGAATCCCAGCGCTTTGCTTGGGGGCACGAACGCCCTGTCCCACCAGCCCAGCCTGTGTGCCCAATGCCAGAGGATGAACTGCACCCGCGAGGGCCGCCGCCGCCTCCGCCCCGCCAAGGCCGCAGAAGCGGCCAGGGTCGGCAGCCCTTTCGACCCAGCGGCAGCTTCGACGCTCGACTCGTACCAGAGGCAGGCGGCCGGCCCCAACGCCCGCCCCAGAACTCTCACGCCCACATCGGCCCCCGCACCCCACCGAGCGCCTGGGCTCACACCCGCCGCACACACCCCCGGCGGGGAGCGGGGACAACCGCGAGCACGCCCTGAGGGGGCGGAGACGCACGCGCGCGCCCCCGCCC
>VZTY01006484.1:187372-197617 GCA_013400935.1 Turnix velox | reverse complement strand
GGGCGGGGCCGAGGGCGGTACCCGCCGCCGCTCGGCCCCGTCCCGTCCCGCCGAACGGTCATGCCCACCCGCAGCAGCTGCCCGTCTTGTCGGCGGCTCTGTGCTCTCGGGCGGGGCCCGCGCCGGCAGCTCTGCTGGGGGACCGCCGCGGGGCTACGCCTTGAGTTCGGCAGCTGGCTGGAAAGCTTGCGGGGGCTGGAGGCCCGCGCGGGCTTTGTCACCCGTCCCTGAAGCCTGGGAAAGCTCGGCCGGCATAGCCGACGACTGAGGCGATGCCGGCAGCCTATCCCGCAGAGTCCTCCCGGTGTCCTGCTTTGGGTTGTAACGAGCGTGAGAGGTCTGCAGGCTGTGGTTGTGACCCAGTCCCTTGCCCCACGGCAGTCGCCTGCTGATGGGCGCTGGTGGAGCGCGCGGCTGGGTTCCAGCATGGCTAAATGGCACTGGGAGGCTGTTGCCAGCCACCACCAGCCAGTCGCTTGCAGCTCATGGCAGCAGCACGCGGAGCCACTGGGGTTTGCTTCATCTTTCTCAGATTTGTTGCCCATCAGATACCTGCGGCCGTTTTTCAAAACAGTGGTAGGTCGTGGTGGCACATGGACACAATGCTTTCATATAACAAACCCTTCAGTGGTGCCTGGAAGAGTTTGGCTCAGAGCTGCACCCCTGCAGATGGCCTTCATATGGCACAATCATGCTCACTCCGCGCTTTCTGCAATAAGGAAGGGATAGTTCAAGCAGAATTCTTACAACTGATGTTCAGTGTAGTCAGAAAAGTTTGAACAGACTTATTGGTAAGGATTTCACGTCACTTGGAAAGATTTTTGGTTTTTTTTAGTTTAAACCCAGCCTTGAATATTTAGATTTACCTTCTGTTCATTCTTTAATGGTATTTTAACTGCTAATTCCAATGTGGAAGTTAGTCTGGGAACTAGTTTCCAGAAGGGGATTTGAAATGGAGTAGTGATTTCTGATTCCTCAGGGTTGTGGCTGTAGGAATTTCGTCTATCTGCAGGAATACAACCCCCAGCCACTGTCCACCCTGCCTGGGCTCCCATTGTTATGGCCCAGAGTGACCCATCTCACCACTCAGTCGGCTCCAGCCGACTTACTGACTACATGCAGCAATAGGACTTAAGAGGAGAAACAAGGTGGATGGACTCCTCCTTAACAGTTACCTAAAAGCAAGATCTTCTAGGTTGCTAAGAGATTAAGTGGGAAGGTCTTAGGCTGTAAAAGCATTTCATCCACCTCAGTTACTTAGTCAGCACAGGAGAAGGGGACCAGATTGATTTCTTGTTACCTTGTAGATGCTGGGTTACATGATTAAAAGTTTAATGCCCATAAACACAAAGATGCAAGGAGAACAAAGACAGAGAAACCTCAGTAACCTCATCAGGGAAGCCGGAGCACACCACACACGGGCATCAGGGCATCAAGCGCATCAGGGAAGACTGATTAGACCTTGTTACCTGGTGTGAAGCCTGCCAAGATAAGTCAACAAAGAAACTCTCAAATGCCTTGAGAACTAAATGTGGTTGTTGCCTATCATATAGGATACATTTATGTATGCAACAGAAACAGCAGTTTGGGAATGTGCAATGTTTAGGGCAAAGACCAAAGGAGGAGAGAAGGAAGGTTTGAGGTGGATGGAGGAAGAAAAAATGTAGGAGAAAAAAAAAAAGATAAAATGGGCTGTCCAAATGTAGTTGAGCCCTGTGTTTGACCACCATAGCCTATTTTATATTCTAATTAAATATTTGTAAACTTCAACCTAGAGTAGATAGCAAGCACAGATTCAGGTCTGATTGACCACAGAACTCAGTTCAACAATACACGCTTGAATTCATTTTACCCTGATATAAACTCTGTTCATATCTCTGGGGTGAATTTCTAGTTGTACCTGTATGCAAGACGTGATACAGCTCTTTTGTAGACTTTATGGGGTTTTGAGCAAGTTGCTCTAGTCAACCCATGCTTTGACTTCTGATGAAACTACAAGCTGTCTATACCACAAAGATACCGCAAGGATAAATAAATGTGGCTTGATTCTAAATGCCTACCTGTAATGCAGGGTACCAGCCAACATACAATGGATGCACTCTGAAAAAAAAGATTATTTTCTTGTCTCTTTTAGTTTCATTGTAAATTATGCTGAAGTAATGAAGAGCTGTGTTTGGCCTGTGGTCTTGGCAGAATCCATTAGCCACTCATTATAGCTTTGTGCATGCTGGCTAAGAGCTAGAAAAGGAAAATTTCTTCAGAGCCTTGTCAGAGAAGGATTAGCACAATTGATACTAGCCACAGTTTCTGGCATTTCCTTTACTGCTTTATAATATGTAGAATTTTGTTGCTGGATTCTAATTTCCAAATGCAGCTTCACCTTCTCCCCTATCTTGAAATAAAATTATCAGTTTTCTGATTTATAAATATCCCAGTCTCCTGACATCAAACATCTTTTGATAAAACTGCATGTGATGACAGTGTCCATGTAGGTGGGCATCGTCCATGGGTAGGTTTGAGGTGTCTTCAAGGATCCCAAAGGAGGGACTAATGTAATGGATATAATAAAGAGATTGGGCATGCCCTATGTGATTATTCTCTTGTGTGGGTGTCAAATTAGGTGTAAGAGATACACAATCAAGTCTGTCCTGCTTAGAAATTTCTTTGTGGTAAATCTTTGAATAGATCAACTTTTTTTTTGCAAACTATTTGTGAAAATTTGAGTGTCTGATGGCAGCAGAGGAACAGGTGTGAGGATATCTGGCTTTACAATAAATTACTGTTCTCGTAGATGTTACCATGCTGCCAAAGGGTAGGAATTTAATCTTCCTAATACAAACCTGCTAGCAGGATAGTGGAATTTGACTCCTCTTTGTTTACATATTCTCTTGAGGTACCCATATAAAAGGGCATAAAGGGTTTCCTATGTTATTGTAGGTGACATACTGTCTTCAACTTATATTGGCTGATGTGCCCATTCTTGCTTTAGAAGACAGATTATTTTTAATAACTATGTAGCAGAGGATCTACATCTCCAAGAGAATGTGAGCTTTCAGGGAGGTATCAGAGCATGTTGTAAGCTGAAGCTCAGATTTTTTGTTTCTTCTTTCTTATCAGCTCAGTATACAACTCATATCTCATTTTACAATCATTCTTAGAAGACAAGATTTTAGGGAGTTCACACTGATTTGAAGCAAAACAGCAAAATGCAGTAATGTCTCTAGATGCAATCTAAATTTCCCAGCTCCCTTCTGGAAATAGTGCCCTGAAAAAATTTCATTCTAGCCATTTAAATGTGTCATGCTCAGTGATAGGAATGATGATTATGAAAAGTCAGGACTGTGTTAATTAAGGATGAAAATTTGTAATACTTTATGGCAATATTTAGCAAGCCAGAGAGTTTAGAGCTGTGCTTAGCAACAGCTTTCTGATGAATTAAGGAAAAAAAAAATTAATTATATTGCAGCAAAATTGTAAGTGTATATCTGAATTCATTTACAAATGTCTCATCATCATTTACATCTATCAAGTGAAACAGCTATATTAGCATATCAGCCTATATCCATCTATCCATTACAATTCATCTCCAATATAGCTTTGCAATGTTTTGATGTTTAGCTCTGGATCAAACTTGTTGCAACAGAATTCTGTTTAGATAACAGAGTCCAAGGAGTTCAAAGGAGGAGTCATAATTTGGATTCCCCCTTATCATGTGTATGCTTTTAACATGTTAATATGTAAAGGTTATTCAGTGGACACATTGATATGATCATTATCATTATGCCAGTTGAAAACGTAAGGATCAAATAAAAAATAAACCAAAATTCTCAAAGCTCTGCTGCCTGTTTTTCCTTTTAATCTGACTGTGGAGTGGCTGTGGGCTACACCAGTGGATTCAATTGCAAAATGAAAGCACTTTTTAAAAAATGCATCCTTTCCTTATATGTTAGTAAGTGTATAAATTCTAAAATTGAAAAGTTCTTGTTTGCAATCTTCTCACATCCTCATCCACTCAGGTCATAGTTTAATTATACCTGTCCTTCTAAGAACTTGTGTTTTCTGGAGGAAGTAATTAGAAATCTATTATATCTGTGGTTGTTAGTTTGTTGGGGTTTTTTTAAAATTCAAAAAGTGATTTTGTTTCTTTTATATTAATTCTATGCATTACCTAACATGTCAACATTTTCAACTAATGATTTCATGATAAGTAATCACAGCTAGCATCACAGCAAGATTATTATGTTGTCCTTAGGTCTTCCAGTCACCTCCAGAACAATTAGCTTATCAATACTTTTAATACTTTCCATTAATATAATGGGCAGTGTGAAATTTCCAGTCTGCTTCCAGAATCTTAAGGAGGTGGAGACAAGCAGAGGTGGTTATTTATCAGTAGTTAATCAATAAATGAATGCCCAGATCAATACATATTTCTAAACAGGACTACAGCAGTTTAGCTTCAGCTGTTGTCCCTGGTCTAACAAATAATAACAAAGATCAAATTGATATGTCTTCATGATGAAAATTTGCTCTAATTTGCAGGAAAATGCCATAAAACTAAAATTATGTGTGTAAATCCCCAACTGAAAAGCAAAGTACCTCTCTTTTGCTCCAGGTCATTAAAATACACAGGATGAAAGCCTCCTTTTATGTCTATATATGGGAATTCATACATTTTTTCATATTTTCATAACATATTTGGTGCGATGTCACAGAATCACAGAATGTGTTGGAAGGGACCTTCAAAGGCCATCTAGTCAAACCCTCTGCAGAGAACAGGGACATCCTGCACTAGATGCACTGCACAGTGAGGGTGGTGAAATACTGGAACAGGTTGCCCAGAGAGGTTGTGGATGCCCCCTCTCTGGAGGTGTTCAAGACTAGGCTGGACCCACTGGGCAGCCTGGTCTAGTGGGAGGTGTCCCTGCCTATGGCAGGGGGGATTGGAACTCGATGATCTTTAAGGTCCCTTCCAACCCAAACTATTCTATGATTCTATGATTCTAGATCAGGTTGCTAAGAGCTTCATCAAGCCTGGCCTTGCATGTCTCCAGGATGGGGCCTCCATCCTGGAAACTTGTCCTCTGGGAAACCTGTTCCAGTGCCTCACCAACCTCACACTGAAGAACTACTTCCTAAAGTCTAATCAAACTGTGGAAAATGTATACTCTCAAGAAGTAACACTTACGTGTCACTTGAGCAAGTCACATACCACATAATTACCATATTTATTACTATTTCCATTAATAGAAACTTAATTGCTTCTCTTGTTAGTGAGTTGCTAAACTGGCATTTTTCATCATTTAAATTCTAGTGAACCAAAAGGAGATAAGGTGACTACTAACAGAAGTAATTAGTCTGACTGGATTTCTAAAGCTGTGTGACTTTTGATTCTTTAATCAAATATACACAGTTATAAATATCATTGTCTTCCATAACTTTATACATTATTTGTATATTATTCTGGTGCACTGATTGAGCTCTGGGTTTAAAGATAAAAGCAATCCACAAGTTTTCAACTGTTTTCCACAACATGTGAAAGACAACATCCTGGAAATTTTCACAATCTCACACTGATGCCTTCATAAACAGGGCAGAGGAAATGTAACAAGAAGCAGACAAGTAATGAAAAATACAAAGTGGGAGGCAACAGAATAGCCATGATCCTAAAACCTTTGTAGGAAAATAATAACTAAGTGTAAATTGAGTTTTCTGTGTGCCAGATTCATTCTTTTAGAATTGAACCCTGAGGTTCTTAATCAGACACCTTTTAAAAATGGTCTTGACCACAAAATTATTTTGTAATTAGATAAGACGTGAAGAAAGGAATTCATCTTGTCTATTCTAAGCCTTCCTGAAATGAAAGGAAACAAGATGCCAGAAGAAGATAATCTATACGGTGTTTGAAGTGCCTGTCTGGGAACCTCTCTAGTATTTTGAAACCTGTGAATTAAGTCATTTGTGTTTTCTAACAAGGGTACATTGAATGTTTTAATATATTAAAATGTTTGTTTAAAATGTTATATTTTCAAATACTAATCTGGAATTTGGACTTTGTCCAAAATTCAGTTTTTTCAATGAGTAATGCTCTTCAAGCTGTTCAAGGATAAAGACCTCCTAGAAAGCACTGTTAGGGTTCATCTGACTTTTTAGAAGTGTACTTCAGGATGAGCTACATTCCCAGAAATGTCTATTTCCCTTCATCAAATGTCTGGCTCTAGAGGAAATAATTGCACTCTAAGTGTCCGGAACTAAAAGGAGATTAATTCCCCCCCACTGTGCAGCAGTTCACACTTTTATGGTCAGACATCAGACTGGCTCTTCCTGAAGTGAAGTGTATCTTGATTATCAATGCAGAGCCAGCACTCTATGAGCTGCAGCCCTCCTATTGCAATGCTCAGACTGGGGCTCACAACACTTCTCTCAACCTGAGCTGCAACAAAGAGTAGTACAGAAAGAAGTTTGCACCTTGGTAAGAACAAAAGGTTCAGGAGAAAATTACAACCCACATAGGAACTTGTTCGGGTTTCTCTAGTTTTCAGAAGTGCTGAACTTGCTGGTTATTGCAAAGACCCATTAATGATGCATCATTTTGGGTGCTTGAGGAAAACGGAAAACTTCAATGATAGTGACATGGTTAGTGCAGTAGCTCTGACTGCCCTGATTTGAGAGAAGTATATCTCCCATTTTCTTATCCCAACTTCCAAACACTTTGCAGCTTCCTTCCTGAGAAATGTACTGCCTAAACCGTGTTTAAGAGCACAGCACAAGCTTGTATGACCAGAGGTCTGATGCAGGGGCCAAAAATCCTGTATCTATTTCACAGTGCTTAACGGAGTAAGAAGATTAAAAGATGAATGGAATGAAATCAGCCCCACCAGCTCAATTGTTTAGTATTTGCTGTTTGTGATTGGCACAGGGAGCTGGAAGGGAATAAGACCCAAAGCTGTAACATGGAGCTGCTCTTATTTTACGCAGGAGATCAATGGCATATTGAAACACTCATTTTGATGGTTTCCCTGGTCTGCAGGGAGTGCTCAGTAAAAGCTTTCTGCTATGTCTGGATTGACGTAACTGGGATTGTTGGTCCCACATGAATTGAGCCAGGAAGTACTCAGTACAGAGATGGTCCAGATAGGAAAGCAAATGTCACTGACAGGCAAGATCTAATTTCCGTGTTAGGCTAATGGTATGACTAATGCTGACCCAGTAGGAAATCATTATGGCCTAGATTAGATTATGCATGCAATGTCAAAAGAGCCATTCTCTACCCGTTAGTGCATCTCTGTCCTTCCCCACTGCAGTCTAGAGAGCAGCAGGTCCCTTGTCTCTCTTCCAACACATTCTTTTAATAGGCATAGTTTAGAAAGCTGTGTAATCACTTACGACTCCATAATAATGTTCTATCTGCCACCTTCCTTCACCCTCACCCAAAATCTCACAAAACTAAAAAAAAAAAAATGGAAAACTCATCTGTGTGGAGATCCAAAGTGACCTCTCTTAGGCATGTATTGGTATTTGTTTTGCCTCCCCAAAGAATAGAGGGCTTTTCAGGGCCAGAGGCTGATGGGAGTGTCAGTAGGGCCAACAGCAAAATGAATAACTGTGAAACAAATCAGGACGGGAATTAAACCCCAGTACCTCCAAGTCACACCTGAAACTCCCCAGCCACCAGATCCCCTTTTCCCAGCATTGGCCAGCATGTCCTCCTCACCATAAAACTCCCTTCTTTTTCTGTCCAACAAAAGAAGCACATTTGGGTTACAGTACAAGACAGATTGTGTTTGTGAAATGTTCTTTTCTGCCTTACTGACTTTGTCCATACCACAGCCAGTGTTAACAGAGCCCTGTGCAAAGCCACATATTCACACATGGTGGAACACCAAGATGAGGTTTAGGGAATGAAAAGGTATCACGTAAAGGACTAACCAGCTGACTTCAAGAGACAAAGTACAACTTTCATGAATGTAGGGAAACACCACAGAATCACTCAGAATCACTGGTGGAGAAGTAATTTCTGTCATGTAATCTCAAACTTAAAACTCCACACAGCACAAGGTGAGTCTGGATGAAAAGTATGAATTTAACAGGTGTAGGAGGAGATATAGAAGAAAGCAGAAGTGATCTCTGCTTCTTTGCATGTGGCTGCATAACAACAGTTGTTAAGGAGAAAGTGAAGATCCAGCACAAGGGAAGGCTTGGGTTTCTCTGCTCGGACCCCTGAGTACTGACCTAATGGAATCCAAGTGGATTGGAATCAGCTCTAGTTTTACAGATTTGAGTCAGAGTTGAAATGAAAACAGAAGATATTCTAATTGCATTGGAATTTCATATAACACTGTGCAAATTTGGATCTCAAACCAAAATATTCCAAATTCCAGTGCGTTTATTTTTCAGAAGCTGATGTTGTGAAATAGCTTCATTACTGTTTGTATTACACTTAGAGTTTTGCATGAGCTGGTGCCAAAATAATTAGCATGAACCTGTCCTGCACTTACAGGATTGATCGATTTGGGATTTTTGGTAACAACTGAGTGTTTATTTAGTGCACTGTGAGAGGCTTCTTAGGTTTAATGTATATCTATATAGAGGTAGCTTGTAAAAATTTACTGATATAAACAGAGAGTGCTCCCTTGAGCTTGTAGATGTTAGCAGAAGTCAGGCTCTAGTGGAACTGTTTGAAATGCTGGATTTTATGGGATGGCATGAAAATGGGATTTATCTTTATTAACCTTCTTTTTGAAGCTTTATTTCTGAGTCAGTAAATTCTTCCAAAGTTTGACCTTATTAATGGCTAAATTGTGACTAGCAGTGGGACACAGCAAGCCAGATTAAGCTGGCCTGAAATAAGCTGAGAGGTGTCATTTAAAAGATAGCTGCCCCTACTCTAATTTATCCAAACCACAAAAACTCCACATTTAAGTTTTTGTTCTAAACAGTCAGTGGAGGATGTAAAGTGAAGAAAATAGATGAGTAAAGAAAGATAAAACCATGAGAATATTGTGGCAAGCAGAATTGGAGACTCTGAAAGAGTAAAATGAGATGTATTTTTTCAAGAGTAAGAGGAATCCTAGCAACAGCATTAGTCCATCACGACAAATTCCCTTTTGTCACTGAGGCACATCACTTGCCCTATAGGGAGGATATAATTTTTTTCTTTTCTGTACAGAGGAAGGAGGAGTTAGCAAATTGATACCACTTCAGGTATTAATTAAAACAGATGGTAAGAAAAGAGAAAGCTATCCAATTGGAATGTTGAGTTAATATCAGGCAATCTGAAATCACCAAATCAAGGCAATTTCTGTCCAGTGTGTTATTTCAGATTGTCACCTTGTGTTACAAATAAAAGATAAGGGGTTAAACCAATGCTTAAGCTCTACCCTCTTGTTCTGAAGCAGGAGTTAGTGTTTTCAAATTATCCATACCAGAGATGTATGACCTAAATGCAAAGACTTACCAAAGGCACTGAAGAACTTCTAAGAAGTCCTTCCAGGAGAAGGGTATTCTCAAAAGATTGCACCACTACATTAACAAATTTTTTTTCCTGCAGCATGTAGGATTGAACAAGTTTCTACTATGATACTGTTTTTTGCCCTTAACTTATACTTCCTGTGACTTTTTGGTAGTGATACCAGGGGACTGATCATGGCATATATGATTCATATTTAACAGCCTATTTTCACGAGTGTCATTGTAGAGAATCAGTGGGAACAATCCCTACAGAAAACATCAGAGAAATGCAAAAGCAGGAATCTGAAAAAATCCAACAAACCAAAACTATTAAAAGTAGAGAACATATCTTTGAATTTAACCTGCATTCAGGGATTTTCACCAGGCATGGGAAAATAATTTCACAGTGCAGGACTGATCCAGCAAGTCTTTGCCTTGTGAGAGGACTAGTGTGTCAGCATCCATTGACAGCATAACTTATATTAGTTAACAAAGAGAATATCCTATTCTATTAATTTTCCCTTTTGTGAAAGTCATTTGCAGTCATTTCCCCTCTATTCTTCACCTGTTTGGTGGAGAACTACACCCACAACTGTAACCTCTATACAGTGCTGATATACCACATGTGTTTTTGAGCATGGTACAGTTTTGTCTTAGGTGATGAGACGGCATCTCTGCTTTTGGGGAGGCAGACAGCTGTGATGCTGCTGCAGCCAGGTGATATTCAGTGGAAGTTTTCAGGTAAAAGCCTACAAACAGTACTGCTGGTACCCACTAACAATGTGTCATAGCAGCAAT
>VZTY01006484.1:126977-187250 GCA_013400935.1 Turnix velox | reverse complement strand
AGCATGTACCCTCCTCTACATGATATATTTACCATCAAAGCACTGCCACTCTTCCTGTAACAGGCATTATAATACTGTAAACATTTTTCTAAAGTGCTGTAATTAGAAAGCAGTTAAGGTCACATAAGTGATTAGTTAACAGATGTCTGACTGAGCTTGCATGCCTTGTTCATTTTCATTCAAAAAGCTTTAGTTTCCTGACAATCTTATAGTTTTCTGATAAGTAATCCTGAACATCTGAGTATTTCACCAAGAAATCCCTCCCAAAATTACCAGAAGCATGAGGTTGAGTTACTTCCTTCCAGTAGAGCATTTCTCCCAGCCTAACACCACCAAGCTCAGTGTCTCAGTCCTCTCCCATGACGTGTTGTGTAGGCACATAGATGCCATGCACTGGAGCTTTTTGTGTAGCTTCAAAGATTCTACTAATTAATATAGTCGACGAGAAGAAATTATACTGCACTACTACTTTTAAGCATTTGTTTTCTGCATGCATTTTGCTTTGACTCACAGATATGTGTTTATTTGACAGGTCTCATCCTTGAGTGGGACTTTAGGATTCATTTATGTGTACTGAAACAAGCAAAGTTATTTGCCCAAAATTCTGTACAAGCACCACTCATTCTTAGTGTCAGAATAAGGAATTTACATTTGTTTGGACTATGTTAGAAGAAAAATGTCTCTTTATCCCAGTGCTCCTTTAATAAAGATCAATGTCATAGCAGTGAGGAAAAATATTGTCCTTGATTTCATATCCCAACTAGGTAATTGTTTTCATTTCATCTTAATGCTCTTGTTTCTTTGTATCTCCTTCCTTTCTTCCTATTAGCTTTTTCCAGCAAACAATAGAGGGCTTGCAAGGTTCAGAGAATTTTTTGGTTTTTTTTTACTTTGTGAAGGGTGCATCAGCACATTAACTTACCAGATGTGTACATATCTGTAGCTGCTCAGATTACTCCACCTGCAGCACCAACAGGCAACTCAGCACAATCTCTGGCAAAGGCACTACCCTCCAGCAAACAGGAGAAATGCTGTGAAATATTATACAGAAAATATGCATGATTGTACAGTCTTTCTGTCCTTAAAATACACAAAGCTTCAAGTGAGGCAAATGAACCTTTTGCAGCAGAAAGGCTATCATCACATAATGTACTTCACACCATTAGAAAGCAACCACACATGGAGTACTTGGGTAACTACATGACTAATACTTCCACTTTTAAAAAATTCTGGACAAAACTAATCCCAAAACCAGTGTTCAAATATAGTTAGAATACCAAGTGCATTTAGAGAGCCATGTTTGCTTTCTCTATTGTTGCTTTTCTTTCATCTGGTAAGATATCTGCTTGATTGTATCAAAGCCACCCCTGCTCTGAAAATGTACTTCCATGGGACAAGCCAGAGGCATGAAAGACCTACAGGCAATTACTGCAGAAAAGTCCATGTGTCCACTCCAAACTACACATGTTTGAGGGGACAGTCATCCCTCCTCCTCTGGAAAGCAATCCTAACAGCTAAATTACAAGATTTTAAAGCTTTTACTGCTTTGTAGACCCTGAGCACAGCAGCTGCTGTGTATTTTCCTGGGGAGTCAAACTGATCAGTTTCATTTAACCATGTTACACTTCATTTGTGCCACCACTGTCAGGAACAAAATAAGTCAAACAAGGTTAACAGGCTACCATGCATCACAGGCTGATAATCAGATTAAGTAGGCAATTGCCCAGTTACAAGCCATGATTATATTCACCCTACAATATTCCTTTTAACTGTTTGTGACTGAGTTGCCAGTCTGGTATTAGAGGCAGGAAGGACAAGGCTAAGAATCCAAGAGAAATTAGTTATTGCTAGAGGTTAAATGGGGATCCTGCAAGGTGCAAAATAAAAACTGACAAGAAACATACAGAGTTATTTGCATTTTCACATACTGCTTTTTTTAATAGTGTGAGGAGCCACTAGTACCAGCTGCAGTATTTTTAAACCCTCTTTTTACACACTTACATTTACCTTAGCAGCAACTCATTAAGTAATTTATTAAAAATTTAATCAGGGAAAATGAATGGTGCCTTTTCCTAGTATTTTATAGGTCATAAGAAATCAAGACCTTTCCTTCAATACTTCCTTGATTATTTAACTCTAAATGCATTTTAACAGATCCCAGATTTCCTAGCTTCATTACCAGCTCAGTGGAGACAGAGCATTAACAGTATGATGATCTCACTGCTGCTCCAGGTCAAGTTACAGGTCTGAGGAGTCTTACAGACTAAGTACACAAAGAGAATGACATCATTTGAAAAGAGACCAGTCTCTGTGTGCTAGTGTCCCCAGCTGCCTACCATCAGCCTAACTGATGTGACTTGATGTAGAGTTGCCATGGGAAATATCTGTCTAGGAAATACCAAGATAAGAAAACACCTCAGATTTTTTAAATCTGACTGATAATTAAATACACAAACTCTTCTCCTTACCCTCCTGTCAATTTGTAGGGGTAAAGCCTGTGAGGAGCCACAAGACTTTGGTACAGACAGTGGGGCAAGTGTGGCAGGAGTGAGCTGGCATGGCAGTGCCACTCTCACAAGTTGCCTCCTGTGAGCAGTTGGATGAGCCACTGTGCTCCTCTCTAGCCATTTCTTATGCAGATGAAACAGAGGCAGTAGAATCCAAACTGCTACAGTAGATCCCTTCTGCTACAAACTTAATTTAAAGGAGTTTAAAAATGTCCCTAATTTTGCCCAGAAATGCATCATTAATGAAAATATGTCAGATAATTAAATTATTTTATTATCCTGGGGAGTCTGACCTTTTCTGCACTTAAATTCATGTTCTCTGGCTTGGCATGGGTTCCTCTGTCAAGTTAGACACCCATTTCTTTTCCTTGACTCAGTTTTAGCATCTGTAAAGCATATTTGATCCTATTATGATATGAACAGGCAAAGCAACTTCAGATTCCTGAACAAAACTACAATTGCAACTTTGCCATTAGGTAGAGCTCTTCCAGTTCAAGATCTCTGCCTCACAAAATTAAAACATTTAACCCAAATAGGAAGAATTATTTCTCTATGCACTTTGTTCAGCTGGTGGAACACACAGAGCCATACCAAATCATAGAATCACAGAATGGTTTGGGTTGGAAGGAACCTTAAAGATCATCTAGTTCCAACCTCCCCCTGCCATGGGTGGGGACACCTCCCACTAGACTAGGTTGCTCCATGCCTCATCCAGCCTGGCCTTAAACACCTCCAGGGAGGGGGCATCCACAACCTCTCTGGGCAACTGTGTCTCACCCTCACAGTAAAAAACTTCTTTCTTACATCCGGCCTAAATCTACCCTCTTCCAATTTGCATCCATTGCTGTGACACTGCAAAGATAAGCATGATGCTGAAGCCTTTGCACCCTGTGCCCTACCCAACAAGTGGCAGGTTTGCTCTCAGCCTTACCAAGGGTGGGGGCTATTAAACCAGTGTGGCAAAAATGCCATCAATTTATCTTAAGAGGAGAAGAATTGAGGAATCTCCTGAACCTAGCCTTATTCAAAACAGCAGCAGCTGCTGAAGCATACACTTCTGGGTGAAGTGAGGCCATAGGCACTTCACATTTTGAGGCTGTCAGCACATCCTTTGCTGTTACATCCCCTCAGCTCTCCATCTGGCATACACCTGTGTCTTGCTCCTGACTCTTGGCAGCACAAATGCCTGAGTACAGAAGAAACTTTCCCTTCAGTGGGTTCAGAGAGAGAATGAAAAATAGATTTCTCCCCTGACTTCTCCCTTTAATCCACTTTAGACAAAATGACCTGCTGCCGCGTGCGGGAAGATGTGGACAATCAATATGACTGATAGATAAGCAAGCCTTGATTTATTGGGGTTTTCACACACTTATATACAATCCACTCATTAGTAAGCGCACTGGGCAATATCTTATTGGTTGGCAAGTAAAAGGTGCATTTGCCCGTCTTATCCCAATTACTGCTGTTTCTGACTGTGGCACCTTGTTATTGTAACCCAGGTGGATTCAAGGACGTGTTATCTTTGCCTTTCCCAAGAGAACCTTAGTTAAATCCTTCATGTCTACTTTGTCACGTAGCCATTCTCCCACAACCTGCAATAATTTAAACAATGTAAATCGATGCTGTGAATTTCTCTGGTTGGTTTTGCCTAGAGCAGGACTGGGAACCCAAATCAGTTTGCCAGGAGAGGTGGTGAACAGTATTGGCCGTAGCTGGAGGAAGTACCTCCGGCTGGCACAGCCATATTGGGAATAGAACTTGTGGCCATGGTCCTCTGCTCTGCTTCTCTATCCTTTCTAATACAGGAAGTAGGTTTTATCTCTGAAAGTATGTGAGAGTGGCTCCAAAAATCTGCACAGTGAAAAACAGGCTCAGTGCAATGGTTGCTGTAATGTGGAGTTGGAAATACAGCTGAATGAGAGACACTTCCCAAGATCCAGCAATAGCCAGGGAGAGTGGCACAGACTTGTGAGGATTGCCTAGGGGGAAAATCAGTGTTGGGAAAACTTGGAGAATCCAAACTTAGTCTCTTGCACTGCAGAGAACTAAACCTCATGCTTGACATTAATCTTTTTGGTGGCTCTTATTTTCCATGTTGCTCATTGAGCCAGAAAGAAGGGGCTATGGTTTTTATAGACAGCATATGGAGCTGCAGAAATCCTTACACTGACATTGCCTTCCTCTTGGCTTTTCTTAAGATTTCAGTATGGACTATGGTCTCTTTGATGAGAGCCTGCCTATAGTCTTTTTTAAGAAACATACTAAGCATAGCCCTGATACAACTACTTCTCTTGAAATAAAAAAATCTCTCTTGTCTCAGCAAGAAAAAGGGGGACTTTAACAACCTGTCACCCATGGGACACCACTGGAAAATCTCTGGACTTGAAGCTGGCAGGCAGCAGCAAGTACTGCTCTGTTCTCTTCCACCGTCTCGTATGAGGCATCACCTGGTGGGACCTTTTAGGTTGGGTTTGCTGACACAAAATAGATACTTGTGCTGCAAATGACAAAAGCCTTGTTCTCACTGGTACAAAGGCCATACTGCTTGTCCTACATTCAGCATTTGAATAAAGGCCCACTGAATTTTCCATTTTGCTGGACCAAGCCTGTAAGTTCACCCAGAGATCTTACTGGAGATTTTTGATTTCTTCCTGTCCCACCCTTACTTCTGGTTTTGTTGTTCTTACTTCTTTAAAGAGAGAAGCTCTAAGTTAATACATTGCATAAACCCTTACATTAACCAAGGCCTTGAGGCAGGGATATTCAAATGCTCATCCAGCCACTATAAACTGCAAGATAACATATTGGCTTCTATGAAATCAGGAAATGTTGAATTTCACTGTTGGAGATAAAACTGAAAGGATAAAGCATTCAACAGAGCTGAATGTGTTGTAGCAGAGCAGCCCAACCTGTCCAGAGTCTAAAAGCAAACTATGAAACAAATATATATATGCATGTCTTAATATCCTTTAATTGCAACTCGAATCAGACCTACTTGGATTGCCCAAACTATAAGCATACTCAAAATTTCAGATTTTCCAGATAACTCTAGGATTTGTGAATAACAGAGAAACAGGCAGTAGCAAGGGAAGTAATCAAAGCTCCTGTATATCATTTTGATTAAAAGACAAGGATTGTCCTTTAAGGAGGAATTTTGCGTCAGGAGGAAGATACATTGGCTGCTCTTGTAAGCTGCTTCCAGCTGTGCTGACAGTGGTTCAGAATGTATGGCTATGTTGTCATAGATATAAAACAAATCTGCGTGCCCCTCAGGGAACGGATGACAAAATAGAATTACAAACAAAATACTGCATTTTGACAGTGAATCCTCTAAAGTTATATGATTTTGTTGTTCATTTTCATGCAAATGAAAAATTTACCACCGTGTGGCAGCCTAGCAAAAGGTCACAGAGCACTGGAGGACAGAGTCCAATTTCAAAGACCCAGATGAGAGGCACTGTGTGGATTTCACCTACTGGCTTGCAGGAATTCCAGCTCTGTGCATGATTGCCGCTTCACTGCACAGGATGCAAAAGCATGACAAGTGATAATATTATTTCCTTTGAGCAGCAGTTGCCCACGTTTGACTTTCCTTGGATCTCTCACTTCAACGCTGTGAGCAAATGGGCCTGTTTAACGGTTGTTCAAGCAGATGTACGTTGCCCTTTGGCTATACACAAACACTCAGAAAGCACAATTAAAGCGACAAGAAAGCAAAATGTTATTCTTCTGCAGCCCAAGTACAGGACAACCTTGTGGTACAGCAAAGAGCAGGGGGTGGGGAACAAAGAAGAGTTTATATGGGGCCAACACAGATATGAGATACTCTGTTTTTTCCTGAGATACTTCTCACTGGTATAGGAACCCAGACCAATTTTTAATTCCTACTTTTGGACCAAAATTTTCTCAATCATATTGCTGCCACATCTTTTCTTTGGGAGATTCCTTTTTGTCCTGAAGCTTCACCTCCCCACTATGCTCAATAACTGTCAGTATATATATTGAGGAATCTTCTACTTATTGGAAAGAAATCAACCCTCCTTTGAATTAGACAATAGAAAACATGGTTTTCTGGAAAGGAAAATTCTCATTCACACAAGAACAAAGTGAACTGCAGCTCTGCATTAGTTAGCTTGAACTCTTTGGACAGTGGAGAAATATGTCAGGGTCACCTCAGGAAACAGCATCAGGAGCCTGGGAGAGAGCAGATGACCACCTACCCTGAGGTGAGCCAGTGTCCCTGCAGGCTGAAGACTCTGCTGCCTCTTAAGTCACTGGCTTCTTTGCATCACTGAAGCTAATTAACAGCTGAGTGTTGAAATCCTTTTTTCATTGATATCCCTGCTAGAGGAGAGGTGAGCTAATGGCAAGAGCTTTCACTGACGCCAGTCCCAATGTAGCACTGCTCTCTCCCCACCTCACTGTCGTCTTATCTGACTGACACTCATTTATCCTTTTGTTGAACAAGGCACTTGAAGCCAATGAAGTCTCAGTATCTGGGCAGTCTTCTCTAAATATTAGCAGCTTCTTTTGTTAAAACACTGTCAGTGCAGCTCTTCAGGGACCAATGCTGGCAGGTATGTTGTCAGCCCATCTGTAGTAGATGCAAAATTGTGCCTAAGGTTTCTCCCTCAGCCCAGAACAAATCTGGAGGTATATCCTGTGCCATATGACTTACCTTCATTAAATTTTCTCTCCTGCTTTGGACTGCATAGTTTGTTAGGTAGGTTGACCATGCAAGACTGAAACTAGTAATAAATTTGTCATGCTGATCAAATAGGACATGCAAATTGGAAGGAATAAAGAACCTCTGTGGTGCTAGGACTGCTGAAGGACTTGCCTTTGCAAGTCTATTCTTCCTTGCAGGAGCCTGCAAACTACACATCTAGTAGTACAGAGATAGATAGATAGATAGATAGCATCTTTAATTCTATGTTTCTTTATTTCTCCACAAATATTAAATCCTTGATCCTCATCATCTAAATGAGAGAAAAAACATTATGTAAAGACAGCTAACATAATTCTGAGGGGAAAAAAATAGATATTGTATGATAGCAAGCTGCTGTTTAGGCCAATAAGTATTTGAGACTGACTGAGAACATACTGCAAAATTCAGTGCTTCTCTTCTAGACATGCACCTATTTTCTTCAGCTTAATAACTGTAAGACACCTTGTTATATCCCCACACCAAACTCCTCAAGTCAAACTGCAAAATGTACACCAGTCATGTTTTCAGGGCTACAGCCCCATCTTCCACTCTCTTTTTTGCTGACTTCATTTTGTATCACTGCCAGTTCATGAGTGGGTTCATTTGATTTGAGTTGTATCCCTAATTCAAGGATTGTATTTTGATAATTTTCAGTGATTTCAGTTGTCAACAATAAAGAAAAAAAGTCATCTGCTTTGGAGTTATTTTTGATGATTTCTATGTATGAAGTTATTTAAGTTGCCATAAAGTCTAATAGGAAAACATAGCCCAAAGCCTTACTGTTAAGTCTTCAGAAGAGCCACCCAGTCACAGCATGCATGCACAGGAAACAATATTGTTCTGCTTTCCATCTTTCATGAGTTTCTGGGACATTTGCTATTCACAGAGTTATTATCTTGAAGATGACTAGGCTGGACAGGGCACTGGGCAGCCTGGTCTAGTGGGAGGTGTCCCTGCCTATGGCAGGGGGGTTGGAACTTGATGATCTTTAAGGTCCCTTCCAACCCAAACTATTCTATGATTCTATGAATACAAAGAAAGGACTTGAGAGACCACTGAGGCTAGTTTCCTGCAACTACAGATAAGTACATTTTATAATCCTCATTCATACACCTCCTATGTAAACTTACTAATATGTAGCTTTCAAAAGCAACAGTATTCTCTCTACAGGCTATGTATTGTTATCTATAAACAAGCTAAGGTGCTTGTCAAACTATAAGCATTTTAGAAAACTTAGGTGAATAGATGATACCTCAGGCTATTGCTCAAATCTAGGGAGTTTTCATCAATAGCCTTAACGTCAGACAGTAACTAACAGAGATATGTAGCCTCAGTTCCATTTTTGCCCTTGATCCCCGTAAGAGTCCATACCTGGTGGACAGAGACACCTGTGGTCTGAGCAAAGCTCTCTATGTGAGGGCAGAGAGAGCTGGGTTTGACAGACAGACAGAAGTGTGGACTGCAGTGCGTGAGGCCATATGGTTTAGTGCAACATTTGGACTTGATTCTGGAAGATGGTAAAAACTCTTAATGTGTCCTCTGTGAATCTGGGCCATCCAGCATTTGTGTGGTTCAGATCCTGACTCTGAAAAAGCAGTAGCAGAGACATGGAAGTAGTACAGTCTCATAGCCATCTTGCTAGAAACACAGAGTTGTAGCAGAGCTGAACTTCATGATGTTCACAACTCTTTCAAAGTGAACTCCAAAAATGGATTACTGTTTTCTCTTCAGACAGCAAGGATATGGTCTGCTCCAGATTTCTGATCATGCCACGCATCTGAAGTAGAAAATTATCTGAGCAATAGAGCCTACATTAGTGTAAATTAATTTCCAGACTCGAGAAACAATAGAAGCCGGAGTTTTAATTAAAAAGTTTGAAGATGACACAAGTAGAGAGGAGATTTTTGATTGGTTTCTGTTTTCCAAAGGAACTGAGGATCTTAAGTACCTGCTAAAACTAGTGGGATTCATGGGTGCCTAACACCTGTCAAAATTAGACATATTTTTCTCATCTGCTCTGCATATGGTGAAAAAGACATGGAAACATATTTTACACTTGGAAATTTATTTATTGACTTTTGTGGAAGATGTCAGTTGCCTTGTATATTATTACCTTCTCTGATAATATTCCCATATGATTCAGGAAAAAAAAGCATCCATTAGCATTGCCAGTGACTTCTCCCACACCCTTGTAAGCTGACAGCTGCCTGTAAGATGGGTTGTACTGCAGAAGCCTTCTGCCTGCAGGAGGCATGGGTTAGCTTGACAGACAAGCCATGAAAGATACCCTGTACTCAACAGAAATCAGCTGCCAGGTCATCTTTTCCCCATACGCTCAGCCACCCATCAATAGGATTTATGGCTTTGGAATTCCATCTCTCTGGCCCTACCTATTGCCAAACTATAGAGGCACTGCAGTTCCTGCCAGGAGAAAGCATCTGTGACACCTTTTCTCCTGCCTCATCTCTTCTTAAAGAGAGAGAGAAATTAACAGCAGCATGGGAACAAAAGTAACAGACAGACATCCGAGTCTGAAGGCTCCGATTATCTCACTGCACTGGGCTGGCCCCTTTGCCCCATGCTATGGCCCCTGGCCTGGACAGCTCTGTCCCTCATAGGTGTTCAGAGTACTTGGAGGTTCAATGGACACTGGTCAGTGGATTGCTGGTCATCATCCTCTCCCTGCCATTTGGGTTCACACTTCATTAACTGAGAAATATTATTTGTTGGGGGATCACACTTCTTCCACATTTGACTCATTTCCAGGCTGACTGGTCACATGAAAATACAAAGTGATTAGGGCATAGATCAATGGCCAAAGCAGGAAACTGGTATGGAATGA
This sequence comes from Turnix velox, assembly GCA_013400935.1. Classification (NCBI taxonomy): domain Eukaryota; kingdom Metazoa; phylum Chordata; class Aves; order Charadriiformes; family Turnicidae; genus Turnix; species Turnix velox. Next base: position 177,193 of record VZTY01006484.1, on the reverse strand, counting down.
GAGTCGGGTTTGCTGACTAGTGGCTGCAACTTCAGAAATTAAAGGAGTCCCACTACTGTACCAGAGGGAGTCAGTATCCATTGAAGCAGTAACCTCCAAATGCAATGGCTCTGTTTCCCAGCTCCTGAATGCTGTGTGAAATACTTCTATGGATACAGGGGATTTCTTTCTGACATTTTGTAGTGGCTGCTGCTTCATGCCTTGTTTTCCCCACTTAGAAAAATGGAGGATTTGCCTCTTTGCTGTAGCTCTCGTGAACAGGAACCATCTGCTGTTGCATCTCTCCAGGGCCACACACAGGGGTGCCCCGCAGGACCTGGCTGCTAATATTAAACAGAGATTTGGAGCCAGTTCAGACTAAAACTTAACATTATCACCAGGACAAGACTGCGCAGCAGATGGAGCTGTGGTGGCACTGGGTGTTCCCCCTTGCCGTCCTGACTGCAGAACTCCTTGAATGGGCAGCTCTGACAGCTCTCCAGCCCTGCCTAAGCCATGGCAGCACCTCCCACCTCTCCCTCCACCACAGAGAGGGACATGCTGGAGGGGTCCACAGCCAAGTTGCTTTGCTTACTCTTGTCCCTTGACGCATCCCTTTTGCAACAAGAAGCCAGGCCTTCTCTAAAGAAAGCCTTTTCAATGCTGGAAAACAAAGGCCTTGTCTGCAATATACCTCATCAGGGGGGAATTAATTCAATTAATTTGGATTTGTACATCAGGGAGCTTGTGGAGGGGTTTTTTTCCCCTCAAATGCTTCGTGGGTGGGTTTTCTGCAGCAAGCTGGGGGTGGGGGAGGAAGGGCTTTATTTATTTACTTCCCTGCTGAAAGATCTCAGCTGGTATTAGTTAACAATGCAATTTTGCAGCAGGGATGTAGCACTCTGATGAGAGACTGTCTCTCAGTGGCCTGAGCTGGGGCAGCTGTCATGAAGGGAGTTTACCCTCTCCAGGACTGCTGAACAGAGAAGCAGCAAGAAGTCATGACTCCTCATGGCTTTTTCATGTACTCTACAGAAATAAATATTTTTGCCTGCAGTTCTGACATTTGGCTGTACAGAAAAGACAAAGCCACCCACTGTGTACATGGCCTGCTTAGTACTGCTGCTCTTTTAAACCTGTTTGGTCTTTTTCTTTAAGCTCACACAGGTCACTGAAAGACTGTCAGGGACTTGAAGAACAACATTCAAATTTGGACTTTCGCAAAGTTACAATTTTAAAGCACAAATATTTGCATTTAAGCTTTGCTGGATCCATGATGCAAAGGCTGAGATTTATTTTGCTGTGCTCTCTAGAGCCTCACAACATGCTGCTGGAGCCCTCCAGTGCTGTATGGGGAAAAGGTGACCACAGCTGGGTGCTTTTCACCTCTTGTTGCAACGTGATGAGAATCAAATAGCAGAGTCAGATGTATCCTTATAAATCCATGCAGTCTAATCCCAAATTCAACGAGCCATATCCTGTGTTTCTTTGAACTTGATTTTATTTCTGTCCTACTCATTCAGAGATGTTTCCCATTCAGAGGGGATTGAATCTTTTTGGTTCTCAGACTGTAGAGGATTCCACTGGCAGCACTGAGAAGAGCAGGAACTAGGCATGCATGTGATCCCAACCACGATCCCAACCCTGTTCTCCTCAGCTTCAGTGGGTCTGTTAATCTGGTTTAGACACTCAAATCGGCTGCTAAGATCTGAATTCCTGTCCTGGAAGTGAAATGCATTGCCCCATCTTTTCAAGCTGCCTGCCTGAATCCAGTCTCTTTCTCTGTGGCTCCATATGAGATAACAACTAGACTACCTTGTAGGGAGAAGTGCTGCAAGGAAGCAAAAACAACCCACAAACCATACTTCGGATAACAACCACAAAAAGAATAGCAGCTCTGAACTTGGTACTTTCAAATACAAGGGAGTGTTATATGCAAAAATAAACTTTCATAGCATAGAAAGCACAGGTGAAGAAGTATATCCCATTTCCTTGCGTACAAATTCAGACAGAAGGACACAAACCTGGAGGACTAATTAAGGTGGCATTTATACCAGTTTTCTTGCTGTTGGCTTGAAGAAATATGTGTGTTAGGAGAAAAGTGGTCAGGTTTCTCTGTTACTTTTTACTTCTTCCCCTGATGGGGAGTTATGGCCCAAAACCCAAAAGTTTCTTCTGAGAAGGTGTATTTGTTTATACGATTTCTATATTTATCCCTCAAAGCAACAGATAATCCCTACTTTCATCTTTGAAGTTTTCCAAGCTCTAGAAATACATGACAAACCAAGCCTTTGAAAACACTGTTCAGGTTTACAGATTTTTCCAAGAGAAACAGTCACATACTGGTAATGGATATAGGCCAGAAAAGCATGTTCCCTTGGTTTTTCTCATCAGCAAGTGGTCTGGCCTATTTCTTCTAAGATCAAGCTAAAGGTTTATTTTAACAAGAGAAGGCTCTGAAGAGAAATAAAAACTCTGGATTTGTTTGGGGTTTGGGTTTTTTGTTTTTTTGTGGGTTTTTTTTCCCTAAGCCTCTACAGAGAAATAAAAGATTTGAAAAATCATAGCCTAAGAAAAGCTTTCCTCAGCTGGGAGCTCAACCCTCACTCTCTCTTTAAGAAAGCTTTGCTTAATGTAACTACCTTCCGCAGATGCATAAAGGTTGCTTTCAGGATCTTCTGCTTGCCTGATGGAGAGAAATATGTGGGGTGTGAGAAGGGACACAGATGTGAGATGTTTTGTGTGATTTTTTTTGCTTTTGAAAACGTTGGCTCTGATCTTGAGTCAGTTTCCATTCAATTCCTCTCATGTGAAGGCAAACCACAGAACAACTGATGCAAAGTTGCCACACAGGGTATTCTTCCTATGCTTGTGTCCTGGCCAGCTAGAGGCAGTGCATAGTATTCACAGATGCTGTCCTGCGATAGTTTTTGTGGTCCTCTGTGGTTTCCTTTTTCTCTGGCTGCCTAAGGGGAAGGAGCATGTTTCTCTTCCTTATTTGCTGTAACAGAAGTGGAGACAAGTGTGACTCCTCTTCCTAGCATTGTTCTTCCCGTCAGCCTTCTGTGATCAGCTCTCTCTCTGCCTTGAAAACAGCAGATGTGAGAGCTACAGCCAGCCTGCACTGGGGGCACTAGAGACATAGGTTGAGCATTGCTGTAGCAGATTATTTCTGTATCCTGTGATAGCCATTAGCAATATGGGAGGTAAAGCACACAGACAAGTTTTAAACAAAGATGCAGCATCTGGGTGATTCAGAACAGTATCTGCAGCATTGATAGCTCTCAGGCTTCAGGACTTCAAGCTGACCACAAGATGAAGGCAAGAAAAACATCCTTTTGAGAGAGCTGCATCTTCTTTCAAAGCAACCAAAACTATTGGTGTTGCTGGCAGGGTGCTGCCTCAGCTGACCCACTGGTCTACTTGTGACAGAAGTTGCTGGGTTGTGATGAGCTGGAGACCAAAACCATCCCTGCCTCCTGCTCTACAGCAGAGGTTAATGTCAGGGGAAGATGAGTTTCAGGGAATTCTGTGATCTCCCCAGACTGCCCTCTGTGGCAGGCTGGGCTCTGTGGGAAGGTGTCTGCTGTGACCCATCTCCTATCTCCTCTCCCCTATTGGCATGCCAGGGTACAAACAGGGTACAATTATGCCATTGCTTTTGGTTTTGTTTGGTTTGTTCGCTTTTGGTATCTTTTCAAAGCACCACCCTTCTTCATAAGCCTGTGTTCACCCTTCTCAGTGCAAAGCATGTCACAGCCTTAAAGACTAAACTGTCTTCATGTTCACTGTAAGTACATGGAATGTCAGAGAAGCATTAGCTTTTATATGTGACACCTTCCTGCCAGCTTCCTACAGGAACTGGTGTGTGAATCACCACCATATTGTAATTTTTGTTGACTGGCAGTTGCAAATGGGATACTACACATGCACACACCTGCTCCACTCATTTCCCTGCTTTGAATCTGACTTTATGAATAAAGGCTAGAGAGATATCAAGTGATAAGTGACGGCTTATATTTGTGTAATTAAATTGGCTTCCCCACAAAGTTGCCCAATGAAATGCTTTCTAAGGAGGGATGAAATAACGATCTCTGTACATCCTTGAACAGCTTTGTTTTCCTGGAAGCTTTCATTACTTAAGGCTTAGTGAGAGAAAGGAGTAGAGGCTGTCAGCCAGAGGAGTCCTCCCTGCCAGCATTCAGCTTCCAGTGTGTTAAAGGGATTTGATGTGGCCACTGGGAGAGTGTCAGTTCTTGTTGTGTTTACACTCCAAGCCTGGCAAGGAGGGGAAGGAGAGAAGAGGAGACTGCCTGGAAGCATAAGTACAGACTAAAGTGAGTGCTACAGCACTACAAGGTCGGGATCCAGAACTTTGCCCTAGGGCAGTGAGCTCATGGTGAATTCCTCACATGCTATCAACACCAGTGAGGTTGTGCCAGGTACACTGAGGTGTGAATGAGATCCCCTCTTTTTATGCTACAGGAAACACAGTGTAATGATTATGTACAACACACTCTTTTTTTGGTGTTCCAATAAAATAGATAATTAAGGAGCATCAAGTTAAGACAAACCTCTTGGTCTAGCAGTGACCTGCATCTATGGAAGGTTGGAAGAGCAATAGCCAAATAAGACTTAGATGGGAGCAGCAAATATTGAAAGACTGTTACTATTTCCCCCAGTTTTTACCTCTGTCATGAAGACTGACTGCAGTGTATTTCACCTATTGCCTCCTGTACAGATGAGTGCTTGGCTTTGCACTAGTTCAGAAAGCAAAGCAAACTGAAAACTGTCCCCTCTGGATAACCAGTCTGCAACAACCAGTAGCATGCAAGTTCTCAGTACAGAGTCAGAGAATGGGGGGAAATAAGTCCCAGGATTCACAGAGTTTTTAAAGTAATTTCTAGGAAAAAATTTGGTTTACCATCAAAAGAGTTTCTAAGTCCACTAAATAATAGTGATGCTGATAATATTTCAGTTTGATGTGTCCTTTACATCCTTCTGAAAACAGCACAGTGGCACAGTACTGTTCATTATCTGGGACATGCCAGATCATCCTACACTGTGTAAAATCTGTATTATGAAGTAAAAGCTCAATGTAAACAAAGCCAAAACAGTAACTATCTTAAGGGTTGAGGTGGTGGTGGTAGTAGTGTGTGTTTTTAAAGAGAAACAAGGTGATCTTTTCTTTCCAAGACAGAAGAATGGCAAATGTAAAACTACACAGTTCTTCAAGATATCAAAAGCAGTAAATGCACACAGAAGGATACCTCTACAGTCTGGCAGAATATCCTTGTTTTTATTGGTTAGTTAGTAACCCAGGAACAGGTTAGGGAAAAATAAAATTTAAAAGGAAGAAGAATTACATCCCCTTCTCAGAAAAGAAATTAAAAGTCCTGGCTCCATCTACTTCACATTTCTGGAATTCTTCCTCCTCTTTCTTTAGGAAATGCCCCGTGATACCCTTAACTGAGAAAGAACTGGAAAAAATCAGCTGGGACATCAGAATTTGGCCTTTCATCTTGCAATCAGATCTACTGCCTTTTGTCCCATGTGTAACAATCTTGGCACCAAGAGAGGTCTGCTTAAGGGCAGTCTGTCTGCTCCAGCTAACTATAGCACAGGAACTTCAGTTATCAACATTTGCATTCTCCAAATTCTTTTGCTGATTTCTACTGGGATAATATGATAGTTATTCACTGGTTACAAATTTAGATACTGTACCAGATTAATTAGCTGGGAACTACATTTAAACTGAAGCCACATCACGTAATCTGAGGGTTGCTTTAAACATTTGCATTATGAAAAAACAACCTTTGTTCTGTCAGCTGTGAGTTAGAATGATTTGTGTTCAACAGATGGAAGGACAGAAAAAGGTTAAATGTGAAATCAACCCAAAAGCTCACAGAGAAACACAGGTCACTGTGAAAGCACTTTCCTAAAAACCCCCTTACGTTCTTGGTTCCATTTCATAGATGGAGGCCTGGAAGCTAACAGGAATTGATTCTGGAATTAATAGAATCATAGAGTTGGAAGGGACCTTAAAATGTTATCTGTCAGTGATAACTGTCTGCTCTAGATCAAGTTGCTCAGAGCCTCATCAAGCCTGGCCTTGAATGCCTGCAGGCATGGGACCTCCTCCAACTCTCTGGGCAACCTGTTCACAGTGTTTCACCACTCTCGTGGTAAAGAATTTTTTTGATCTCTGATCTAAACGTACCCTGCTCTAGTTTAAAAACATTGCCCCTCATCCTATAGCTCTATGCCCTGGCAAACAATCACTCCCCAGCTTTCTTGTTCAGGTACTGGTAGGGCACTATGAGGTCTCCCTGGAGCCTTCTCCTCTCCAGGCTGCACAGCTCCAGCTTTCACAGCCTGTACTCGTAGGAGAGCTANTGTCCTTCTTGTGCTGAGGCACAGTATTCTAGGTGGGGTTTCATAAGAGCTAAGGGGCAGAATCACCTTTCTTGACCTGCTGGCCACAGGTCTTCTGATGCAGTCCAGGATGTGGTTGGCCTTCTGGACTGCAAGTGCACACTGTTGGCTTACATCCAACAGTTCATCCATCAGTACCCCCAAGTCCTTTTCCATAGAGCTGCTCCCTGTCACATCACCTCTCAGTCTGTATCAGTAGCGAGGATTAGCCCAGCCCAAGTGCTGCACCCTGCACTTGTCCTTGTTGAACTTCACAAGGTTTGCACCAGCCCACCTCTCCAGTCTGTCCAGGTTCCTCTGGCTTGCTGACTGCACCACTCAGCTTGGTGGCATCCACAAACCTGCTGAGGGTACTCTGAACTCTACTGTGTATATCATCTTTGAAGATATTAAACAGAACTTGTCCCAGCGCAGATTCCCTGAGGGACATCTCTTGTCACTGATCCCCATTTGGACATTGAACTATTGACAGCTATCTATAATGTGACCATCTAGCCAGTTCCTCATTCACCAAACAGTCTATCCATCAAATCCTCATCTCTTCAACTTAAAGAGAAGGATGAATTAATTCCAATTTAGCTGGTATTAACTTCATAGTTACTAAGACCAGCCTTCATTCTAAAAAGTGGTTAAAAGTATTTTAGAAACTTCTACAGATTAATTTGTTAATTAATGTGTTAATTTTCTATCAGCCCAGATGCTATTTGATGTGATTGCTTTCCTGTGCAACTTCTGTGTTTAAGAACTGAGGAAAATGGGTTTCATTGAGCTAATTTTTAAATGAAGTCTTGGCCATATCCAGGAAGGTACAGAATGCATAGAGCATCTCTATCATGGTCATGGTGAAATCAGAAAACAGATGACTGCTAATTAGTGATGTTTGCTCAAAGGATTGTTTTCACCTTACCTGAGGGCTGCCCTATTGCTGCTTCTGAGACTGACTTCTGATTGTGGAGTGGTTATTATGATCAGAGTTGTTTCACAGTGGATGACAGCCTCATTGTTATCAGGGAAGTCAGCTCTTGCGGGGAGACATGCACCCTGAGCATAGAAACAGAGAGTATCATGGGACCAGCCCACATGTATCTGTGACCAGACCTGCAGCCATCTTCAGACATGGATGAGCTGCCAGGGCTGCTCAGCTCAGCTGCTGTGCACCACATGTAGCTGTTTCAAGGCTACTACAGTTAGAAATAGCAAAAAACTGAGATCGGGGGAGTGAAACACAAGAACCCTCAGGTTTATGCCTGAGGTGACTTGGCCATGAAGAGAGAGGCAACTCAAACTATACTGACACCTAAACAGACAAGGTGAGCTAGGAAACACAGTCTGATTTCACATACACAGGGACACTAGAGGAATGTCATTAGCCTTACATCTGGCAGCATGACATGCACCCATTCCTGTACGCCGTGAAAAAAATGATAAAATTTCCAAAGTCCTATTCCCTCAATGAATGCTTTTGATTTCCAGTTTGCTCTATAAACCTCAAGGAGAGCATCCTTGCAAGGAAATGGGGTAGTAGCATCTTTCCCATTTTCAGAGGACAAACCAAAATAAGAGCTACTTTGTAACTGACTGGAAGATTATGAATCTGTCCCCAAGACACAGGCTGCTTGGCCTCACATCTCAAATGAGAACATGATCATTTGCCAGTCTTAGCCTTCTCGTAACAAAGAAAATTGTTCTTATAAAATATACCCATGATGCTTATAGAGACATGAAACAAACTGTCCTGACAAACAGCTCAACTGGCTACTTAAAGATAATACTTTGAAATAGTTTTACTGAACCAAGGAATATTAACAGTTGAAAGTCGCAGCTTCCACACAAGGAGACTTCCTGTGTGAGCAGGATATGATGAGAACTAAGAAGTCTAACCTAAAAATGCTCTCTGGCACAACACCTGCAAAAACAGCAATGTCACAAACCCCATGGGACAACATGTAGAAAACTACCTGTTCACAGTGTTTCCAAGTACAATTTGCAGGACTGTACTCTAATGATGCACATGAACTTTTAATTTCAAAGCTGTTCTAATGCCCTAAAACCTGTTCAATAGGGAAAGAAGCTAGTCTAGAACCTCCTGAGGCTTTTAGAAGACAGAGCAAAGCGATCATGAGTACTGCATCTACTCAGAGCTTTGCACCTGGGGAGAGCTCACTCTGAAAACCCTCTACTGTTGCAGACAGTAGGTAGGACTGCTCCCTGGCATGCCACATTGCACCCATGCATTGATGTTTTCCTCCTTCACTCTCTGTACCAACTGAATCTTCAGAAATGAGGAGAAGATTTCCTTGTGAACCACTTGCTGCAGTGTTTGTGGTATAAGCAGGTACTTCTTCATCGGACCTCATGATCAGGCAGGTCCTCCCTACAGGCTGCTGTGTACCCCATCTGCTGCAGCCTATGAAGAAAGTTATTTGAAGTGACTCAATACACACTATAGAGCAGGAACAAGCACCGGGCTGGGATTTCCAGGCTGTTTGTCTTCTTCTTAGATAGATCCCCTTACTTTGCATAATCCCGACTCACATTCCTCCTCTCATAAAACAGGATCAGAAACTGTAGGACTCTGCTGATTATACAGTAATCCCACCAACGTCTTTAAAGATGTACTAATGTAAATTGTTAACTCTATCCCTGAAATCCTTCTCCTTGAAATACCATTTCTACCTTATGTCATTTATTAACTCAGCTGTATTGAATTATTAAGCTGAAATCCTCAGTTACTCCCATCACTAAAATTATTGGTGTGGCTTTTAGACCCATATTTCTACATTTTGCTATAATGCATTCTTCATTTTAATTACAGGCACCATCTTTTCAAAGACTAGTGTCTTATCTTTGCAGGATATTTATTAATCTCAAAATGACTGATAAGTAAATAAATCATTAAGTCTTACAAACAATGAATACTTGAAGGAGAAGTACGCAGAAAAAAAATCATATTATCTATATGAACCAGAGATGATAATGAGAAGTAACTGGGGGAACACATCAGTTCCTTCTCCTGCTTTGGATGTGTGTAGTTCAAGACACTTCTCTGGCAGTGATTACCAGAAAGCGACCCAGTAGAAATTTGCCTGTGAAAGTAAATCATCCATAAGAAAGGGGAAACTTGTTTGTGAACAAAAAAGGTAACAAGGGCTTCCCAGTTAAAATTCCTAACTGAAGGTATCTTCTAATCAAAACCACAAAAGACACCCTAAAAACATCAGCCCAAAGTGAGCCTTATTGGGGCAGTTGCTCCAATCAATGAACTACAGTTGTCCCCTGACTGCCATTGCCTTTTCTTATTCAAAGAGTGGATGCTTCATGACACAAAGCCCATCCTCAAGGTCTGTCAATGGTCTAACCAGTAGAGGCCCACTATACAAACTCCTCTGCAACAGTAGGAAGGAATAAGTGACACAGATATAATAAGAGACTCGTGTGTGGCTGAACACATTTCTTTGAGACCCACTGATCTATGAGCTAGTAAAGGCTAGTAAAGGTCTTCTTAGGAAAGCAAAGGCTTGGTTGTGGCATGGAGCTGCCAGCTGTGTTAGCTTTTCTGTTACCAGAAAGGGCACTTTTAAAAAAGACAGCACAAACTGGTGAAGGGTAAAAACACTGGTGTGTGAAAAACAATATTTTTACCTTAGTTGCTAGCCCATACTGATGCTTTTCATGCAATTTTTAAATTTTTCTTACCCAGGCAAGCTGCCTGCATTGAAGTAATTCCTCAACCTTGTTTTGTGGACACACCTGCACACCAGCTGTGAAACATCACAGGCGCATGGTACGGGTACTGCCTTGCAGGAAAGCTAACATTAGGTTCTTCAATGCAGTTCCTGTCATCTGAAGAACAAGAATAATTGTCCATAGCTTTCAAACTGGAGCACATGTGAGGAGGAAAGCACACCCAGCACTACATCCTAGAATTACAGGATCATAGAATAGTTTGGGTTGGAAGGGACCTTAAAGATCATCGAGTTCCAACCTGTTCCAGTATTTCACTACCCTCATTATCCTCAGTATCCTAAAGTCAGATGCAACAATGGGCTTTCTTCCTCAGGCAGCAGCAATGCATCCAGACACCATCTTTTAAAAGTCACCTCCACCTAGTACTATAAGAGTCAATCCTTTTCTGTCTAATTTATTTCTTATTTGTGTGCTTTCAATTTCACTACTTTTAAAATTCCCAAAATCAACAATGACTTCAGCACATAAAGCACAAAATGTGGAGAAAATTCTAGAGACTATATCACATTTCTTCCTTAAAAGATAAATGTATTTTAACATGGAAGATTAACACTTTTAAACTTTTTTAATAAGAAGAGACAAACACAAGTCCAGCTCAGCCAACAGCTGAAATTTTTAGTAAAAATTTTTTAACCCACAGTGTTACAGGCTGTACAAAAGGCATTGTGAAAAGTAGTTTTCAGAGAACTGTTCCATCAAAACAATAATCTGGAGACAATTTGTATAAAGGCCCTGTTTGGTTTTCAAGCTAAAATAGTGTCAGTTGAAAATGCAGCTGCAATCTGCAGAGCAGCAGCAGTATAAGATGGGAAATACAACTTTCTCTTCTTTTGCTTCTTGTTTTGATCTAGCAGCCATCTCCTGAAGTCATGAGAAGGGATCTTAAACCTTTGCCTGTCTGGAGTTACTGGATCTCCTCAGCCATCTGTGTCCTTCAAGAGTATAGTTAGAAGATTCATTAACTTGCATTACCAGTGGCCTTGTTTATTTAGCATCTGGGAGACAGAATGAACTCTGATAAACAGGCATTATCATATTTCCTCAAAGTGTTTCCCAGGGTAATTAAATTAAGAAGAATAAGTAAGTAAGATTCCAGAGTAATTCCAGTTAAGAGGCAAAAAAGGTAAATTCTTGAACGCTACCTGTGATTCTTCTCTTCTAAGGGGAAAAAGAAGGACTAAAAAAACAGATGTTGTTACACATAAAAAGTGCCCTCCACCCACCAGTACAATGGGCACTGCATTGAAGGACTACCCTCCTGGTAATTGGTTTCAATCTACTGCATTAGATTTAGCATGAGAATCACACTGAAGAACCAGCTACCAGAGCTGTTCTGAACACTGTCAGAAAACACCTTTGTCTGCGCAGGCAAGTGTGCCTCTTACATGTGCCTGCTCTCCTTGGTATGCTCACAGAAGTCTCACGTTTTAATACTGAGTTCTCTTGTCTAATCTCTACATTTCTGATGGAAGTTCAGTTTTCTTCTTATTTTAAATGGGAACAAGGAAAACCAAAACACAGCATGCATATGAGCAAGAAATATATCTGTGAAAAAAGGAAATATGGATGAATTTTCAAGGACCGTGAGTTGATGATTCAGCACAGAAAGATCCCTCTTTGCTACTGAAGAAGGTAAATTTTATTTTTATTAATAAAAATGGCTCTAGATGTTTATATGCATTAAATCTCACCCATTTTTAATAGCCACTTTTGCACCATAGGAGCAGAAGGACTACATAATCTGCCCTGGATCTTGCTTCTGAGGTAACAAAATTAGCCGGAGCCTTAATGTAATATGGTTGATCAACCCTTTTCTCTTTTTAATTTATATCCCATTGCCTCCTAAAGATTCATCTTTCATTCTGTGCTACTGGTTTTAGAGCCTGACTGCAACCCTTAGAAGTGGTCTCTGCTATTCATTGCAGTTGGCATTTGAATGAAACATGAGGTTCTTTAGCTCCTCAGGAGGCTGAGCAAGCTTTAGCAGCCTAGCCCCAGCCTCAGCACAAGGACTGCCCTTTAATTCCACTTAAATAAATTCAGTGTTGTTAGTGTTGCCCCTGCTCAGAAAGGGACTTAGTGGGAAAGTCAAAACAGATCTCAGCCAAAGGGAAAAAAATAATAAAGCGAGCCCATAAATTAAGTCAAGCAAGAGTATCCTAGGAACAAGAAAGATCCCATGCAGATGAGGCAAACGATGCCATTCCCGATGCAAATCCCCTCTGCTAGTCCTCCCTCATGCCGTTCCAAAGAAGCAAATCTCTATGTGAAGTATTTGAGAGCACACTGGAAACAGAGGGGCCTTGGAGAAACAATTAAGAAATAAATTCCACTATTCAGTGGCATTTACTCCAAAGGAAACAAAGTGTCTTTTGTGAGACATTGCCACCAGAAGCCTAGCAGAGTTTGAACTGCACCCCTAGCCTCCACTGGTATTAAATCTAAAGTGTGATCTTATTGTTTGCTTTCCATTTGCTAGCAAAAATTCAAATAGATTTTTAAATATCTGACTAATCAACTATACCTGAGTTTCACTTCTCTTAGGATATGAACCAAATCTATTACAATTTGTAAAATTTATTAGCATTAGTATGTCATACAGAGCACCACGGAATGTAAGAGGGGATGTTAAGGTGCTTAAACACAGATTGTAACAATAAACCCCTATTCAATCATAGTATGAAGTCATATCTGTATGTAACAGTTTGCTAACTAGCACGTATTAAGTAAGGATAAGATTTTTTAGGAGGAATTAAGCCCCTTTATAAAATATCTTCCATCTCAGCAGTGTCTAGAAACATAGATAATGTAACAAAAACTCCAGTGAAGCCCCTCCTTCGCTCCAAAACTCTGAGAAGTCAACGTAGAAGAGGATGCATTGTCATCATCATCTTGCCTTTCTCCTGGGAAGGAGAAATACGAGGGAAATGTGAGCTCTATAAGCAAATCAATGTAGGTAAAGGAAAGAGCTTAGAGACCGATTAAGCACTACACATATGTAGGGTCCTTGCATGGCAGCTGATCTACAGAGGGTATGTAATGTAGACAAAGGGCTGCACGATCACCTGATAGATAGACAAGTAGCCAGATGAAAAACAATGCAGCATCAAGTCATGTTGAGGGGAGTAGATTACTCTCATATTAACTCTACTATAAATAGACAATCAATGATACATAAATCAAGGGAGATATATTGGCATAAACATCCAGATTCAGCTCCACTGCCTTGTATATTCTTGGTGATAGAGTTTGCAACACTTTAAATGCAAAAGTAGAAATAAGTTTTCAGAACAATTCTTATTGTCACCAGTTCACCTGACATTCCATAAGAAGGCAGGACCTAAGTAGGCCACCAGTATTGGGAGATGAGCTGCCTTCTCCTGTTTTGTGCAATTCTGTGCCTTGTTTGCAAGTGAGCACCAAAACATATCCCTAGATGGACAAATCATGGGGAGTGAAAGGAGCTTTTCAAGTATAACAGTATTGGAAGTCTATCATTTGAGATTTTATCTGAGTACAGATGAATGATTTTTCGAACTTCGGGAGGCAATAGCATACTTCACAATAGCATACTCCCCCTTTATTAAGGAACATTTCCACTTTCACTTTTTCTATTGGATATTGGAACAATTTATTTCTACTTTATTATTTTAATAAAAATGCAAGTTCTATAAACTGTGAAGACAGAGTGGTCTGAGAAACAGGAAATTCAAAGATACAAATATGCAAAACTCCTTAAGATACTTACAATGCAGAGTTTTCAAAAGGAACACAATGCTGAGTAACACAATTTCCCTCAGTGGCTGCAAGTCATTCAGCAACCTTGAATTAAGGTCACACCTCTACTGTCTCTGTGTGGCCTCACAACAGGGGGATGAAAGAAACTCTCCTAACAGTGTAAATGCTAGAAGGCCCCAGTTAAAGTCAGAGAGCTGGCAGTTGCCCTGCAATGATTAATGCGTTCACACTGTGCTCTAGCTCAGCTATGCTTTGAGAATTTTATTACCTCAGCAGCCCCTTTTCTAAGACAATGTCTCAGCTCCAAGAGAAAGATAAAATGAGAGTTTGGCTTCCTCTTTCCTCCTTAAAAATATCCTTAAGATTGGGGCACTGAACAGGGACTGCTCAACTGCTGAAGTCGGCAACACGTTGTACGCTGAAATAAAGAACGACTTGACCTTCATGGTCAGGAGGAGAGTAGAAAGAGAAATCTGTTTTCATAAATAAGTAGGACTAGCAACAAAAGTGGGTGGTGGACTGACAAGAAAGAATACTGCATTACTGCTACTAAAAGTCCAGCAGTAAAAAAAAAGGCAGAGTAGGCATGCGTAGACACTGTGCATCAATAGGAACCTCCAACAGTGAGTGTTCTGACTTCAGCAACATATGTGAACCCATCTGCCATCCCAGCTCCTGTTCAGCTGCAAACACACACATTTATGTATATCTACGCACATAATAAAGACATGCAGGGGAAAGAAAATGGAAGCCAAAAGAAGCAATAAAGCTGCTCGAAAGCACAGGGTCCCAAAACACAACTGAAGAGATTTGACCCATAGTTTCATGAGTGTAGTTACAAATCATACCCTTCAAATCAATTTCTAATTTGCAATGTCAAATTCATTTGTTTCTTTTGATGCCTGATTTCAGAGTCATTGAAACATACTATCACGCAGCCCCGGAGGTTCAAAGCCTCAAAATAAGCACTGCCTCCCACCCTGCAGAAAGTTCTATTGATGAAAGCTGGGTAAAGTATTCAGGACCTTTAATGTCTTAACTTCTGCTAAGGCAGCTATCACCCAGACTGCTGGCATGATGGCCATTCATGTAATAATCCACCAGGGACTTTGATAGTAAAAATAGCAAGTCCTGCAAAACAAATATGATGTGGCCCATCTTTTAGTTCTTTTTATAGTGGAGCAATGGGTAAAAATGTCCCTAAGTGAATGCAAAACCCTTCAAAGAATTTTGTATAATTTTTCTTTCCAAGAAAGCCCAATCATACTTCTACAAACATCAGATCTGATACTGAGGCATCCAGCTATCTTGCCCACCTTATCCCCAGGGTGCCTGGGAATGTTGGGGCACTGGGCATCAAAGCCAGACAGATATGCCTTTTGCAGTTTTGCTTGACCTTTCAGCAGGAGATTGGTGACTACATTAGCAAAGTTTTACAGACAGGGCACGCACCCTAATTTCCACTTTGCAGCAAGAAGAACCAAAGTAGCAGGTCAGCTGACCTCTTGAGGCTACAAAGCATCAGCTGTGTTAGTGGCAGAGCCCAGGCTCTGCCATCCTGGCAAGCAGATCAGCCCTTCTCAGTAAGTCACAGAGCTTGGAAAATCTCAAGACAAAAGAGGTGCCTTAGCCCACTGTCAGTGAACATGTGGGTCTACACCACAATACATTCTGGGTAAGGTACAGTGAGAAAATATTGACTGCATGCATGTACGTACAGACAAGTATCCCTGTGTAGCATGTTTCTGCTGAAGAAACTGCTTATTGTATTCAATGCTATTACATATCTCTTAATTGTGTGCTCAGGAAGAGTGCTAATTGCTTTTGCATTTAACAGTTATAGTTGCTACAGTGGTAGAAAGTACATTCAACAAAAACCAAATTTGTGTTTAGGAAACAGTTGCCCCCAGAAACCTCTTGCTTTTTCAATTACCATCTGGATATGAGTGGGACCCTCCATTTTTTAAGTGCTACCTTTTCAGTTGACTTTTGCACTCCTTTAATATGGAAGATTTTATTGTTGGCCTTATCTTTTAATGGTGGTAGCAGTGCTGTGAACAGAGTACTCAGGTGCTTTGCACAGACGATTACTGCAGGGATCACAGCAGCAATAACAAGTGACAGAACAGCACGTGAGTCTAAAGGGGGGTCATGGGTAGTCGTGAAGGAAAGCTGGAAGCCTGTCATGAGCAGTCATGGTGAGTGGCAGCAAAGCAGCTGCTCTGCTGGGGAATCTCTGCAAGTCATCTCTATTTTGTAGCACATGCTGAAATCTCTCCAGCCTATTTATCTTCCACAGTGTCTCTTTTGCAGCCTATTCATCATCTGAGAGAGTAAAGGGGGGAAGAAGGACCAGAGACAGGAAGACAAACGCAAATACACAGCCTATATTTTATGCTGCTGGGGGGAACACAGTAGGACAGTTCGGTCATCTGTGAATTAAACCTTTGTTATGCAAGATTGAGTCTGGAAGATGGTCTCAGGGGCCATCACATTCAAGGCAGCTGGGGTGGAAATACTGTCCATTTGTTTAGGGGCAAGCCTTATTTCAGTCAGCTTGTGTGCATTCTTAACTGATATGCAAGCCTGAAGCAGAAGTACTGGACACAGTACCAAAATCTGCCCCATCAGCCACAAGTTTCCAAAAGCTCACATGACAGTCTCACATTGGAGACTATGCCTAATAATTTTACCCAACTGATTTGTGCTAAATCTCATCTTTTCACTTTTCACTGCCCCTTCTTAGGTAGATGCATGCAAAGCTGCAAGAAAGAAGTTTGAGCAATATCTTCCATGAGTACAAACTTCTGCTTTACATCTGCAAGCCCAAGAAAAGATCACTGTTGGCCCCCTTCTCATCCATTTTGATAAAAGATTTTGACTGGAGACAAAAGTGCCCCATTTGTCTGCTCAACCTTACACTTAGGGTGTACTGCTGAACACTGTTTCTTCACTTTGGCTTGAGCCCCATGATATTCAGCACAGTGTGATCACAGATTAGAAACAACAGTAAAAAGAAGAGGTGAAATATCAAAATAAGAGAATTTATTATTTATCGTGCAGATAAACCAACCAATGGCCCTGTAGGAAAGAAAAAAGTCTGAGGTTTAATAGTTTCCTGTTTTTGTTAAATAATCTGTGATATTTTCAGTGTGATCCTGCTGGAGGCAGCAAAAACACAGATGTCTGAAAGCAGGTGAAGAGTGGTTCAAGGGGCTCAAAGGGTTCTCAGAGCTGTCCTGCACCTTGTGCACAAGTTGGAAAGTGGCTGGAATGATAACACATATGCCACTTACTGGACTGTCACTGGGAGAGATATCTTCAAGGACAAAACAATAATAAAATATCTCTCTCTTCTACTCCCATATTTGTTTCTATGATCTGCCCACTCATTTGCCAGAGTTTTCCCACTTGCTTGGGAAAATTCAGATTTTGTTAATCCCTGAGCACAACACCAGCCAAGATTTACCAAGGCAGCCAACTTCATTTCTTGTGTATTCCTTCTTAGTTTAGTATGCAATCAGTATCAGGGAAAAAAACCCCAAAAATAGCTAAGTGACTTCTGACTCAGTAGATGAAATGCAATCTTGGTTTCATGCATCACTTAGAGACCTTCAAATAAATATGCAAAATACACACACAAGCACACTCCCTGTAAAAAAACAGTAACTTTACACTAAAGTACAGATATGCTATTCTTTCACCCAAGAGCTTGCCACAAATATTTTTTAATAGATCAGCTGTTGAGTTAAAGGCCCCTTATGGATTTGAAGGCTCTGCTGTATTAAAGCACTGTACAGCAACAGTGCCTCACTCAGAGACACGAATTATCACAGACTGCCTGGAGAAGACTGAAGGGGGGAAGGACAAAAGAGATATTTCCTTTTGACCGTGCAAGTCACTGATGGGTTAGAAACTATGGCTATGCCTGGGAATGCACAGGTAGGAGGTAAGCTTTCTTCCACCAAAAAGATGGCAGGACCGGTAGGCCAGCTGAACTGCGTTTACACTAAGGCATGCAGCACAGGCAACAAACAGGAGGAGCTGGAAGCCATTGTGCATCAGGAAAGCTATGATGTGGCTGCATCACAGAAATGTGGTGACTTGTGTGACTGGAGTTTTGCATTAGACAGACCCAGATTCTTCAGAAGGAACAAGCAAGGAGGGAGAGGAGGTGGAGTGGCTCTGTATGTTTGTGAGTGTTGTTCAGAGCTTAATGGCACTAACAGTGTTTAAGGATAAGAATCAGGGGAAGGGCCAGCATGACTGGCATCATAGTGGGAGTCTGTTACAGACCACCCAATCAGGATGTAGAGGCAGATGAAATATTCTACAAGCAGCTAGGAGAAGACTCAAGTGAACTTCCCCTTGTCCTTGGTGAGAGACTTGAATCTGCCAGATATCAACTGGGAACATGATACAACTGAGAGGGAACAGTGTAGGAGGTTCCTGAAGTGTTTTGGAGATTACTTTCCAACACAGCTGGTGAAGGAGCTGAACTAGGGAAGGAGCCATGCTGGATCTGCTGCTTACAAGTAGAGAAGGACTTACAAGGGATGTGACAGTTGGAGGTCATCTTGGGCATAAGTCCATGAAATTACTCAGAGGCAAACCAGAACTGCCATCATGAACTACCAGCTGGCAGAACTGCCATCATGAATAGGGTGCAATGACTCCTCCTGAACCACCCAAGTCCTTTCTCCTCCTACCACAGATAAATGTGCCTTATGCAGACTAGGTTCCATCTAGAACTAGTCATATTTTCACCTCTGTTTTCTTCCACAGGAATAAAATTGTGCTGTACCAAATCCTGTAAGTGTAGGTCTACTTCAGAGCCTCACTTTTCCTACAATTAAAAAGTTGCTTCTAATTTTTAGACTAAATCTATTCATCATCTGTCTGTCTGTTGGATAACATTCTTTCAAAAACCCAGGACTTTTGAATCTGCAGACTGCAATCATATAGTGTCTTTGCCATCGTTTTACTGTGTGACATAAATCTTCTTCTCCCTTTGTTTTATCTTATAATTAAAGCAAACCCTTAGTTCATACTTCTCAAGCATATATGACTAGAACTCTGCTCTTGATTCCAAACATACAATGCTTTTAAACAACTTCTGAGATAGGACTGCATTTGCCTTTTCCCCAGATGATTCACACTGGCATCTCATGTTGCAAAATATAGTACAGGTTTTCAAAACAACATATTGCACAAGATTAGCCTAATCCTTCTCAGCAATAAACAACTGAACTTGTAAACAAAGCAAATACAGCATCTTATCTCCATCAAAACACTAACATCCTTCTCTGCCACACTCTAAGTTAGGCGCCCCGTTTACAGCAAAGTGGTTTGTGTTTAACCTTTAAATGAATAAACTTGGACTTGTTACCATTCCATTCTATGACATTTCCATTGCTTAATCTTCAAGATCATCCAAGTCTTGCACGATATCTTGATCTTGTTTTATTGAAGTGTCTCATAACTTTTGTGTGTGTAACAGAAACCTATTTCATTTACTCTCTCCACTTTCTGAGTCAATGTCATTAATAAAAATATTAAGCAAGACTGACCAAAGGCTGCTCCTTGATAAAGTCTTATTAATCTCCCCTGAACTTTTCCTCCCTTTACAGTATCTCTTCCTGCCATCTCCCTGTTACCCAGGTGCTTGTACTACTTTCTAATTCATGTCTTCTCTAGTTTATTTAACTCCATGTGAACCATGGCATTAAATTATTTCTGCTTCTTGCATCACTTTGACAGTTATTTCATTACTTAAAGGGATCATATAAATTTGGCACAATCTCTGAAAACCCCGTGTTGAATTTTTTTTCCTGATTAAATTTATAAAAAAGCAGCACTGCAAAAATTTTCCATTTCTAGACCAGGCAACAGAATTACCTACCTGAGAGCCATTAGGTGCCAGAATGGCTATTTGACTAAATTAACCAACTATTTACATCTTTGTTTTTAATTACTATTTCTCAAAACTGAGCTGCTGTTTATGCAATAGTAGCTTGGACAGAATTAGTAGTGCATGTCTGCAAAAAGATCAGCGGTTATTACAACTTCAAATGGCAAATCTGACACATCTGCAGATACAAAGCTGAGATGCTGCAAGTTAGCCCAGGTCTGATTCTGATGTCCATTTTTCCACCAGAGTCCTCCTGAGTGAACCAGGAGACAGCTGGTTGGTGCGACTGTTTGCATGAGACAGCTATGCTGCTCAAAAGGCATATGAACTGCAATATAGTTGATAAAAACAGCTGACAGTGAAACTCTGTCAAGGGCCTACTGTTATACTGGCCAAATCTCAAGATTTTAACAAAACAAAACAAAATTCCCAATGCAGTCAACATGGTTAATGTGGTGTAAATATGGCTAACCAAGGTTTATCACTAACTCTTAGAGCTGGTTGCCTATTCCTTGAAGCTTGACTGTAATTAATATTAATGGATTAGAATTAATACTAAGACTGATGTTCTGGAAGCATCCAAATGCCTTAAAACTTTTCTCTGCTCCCATGGTTTTCTCAACTGACACACAAGAGTGTTAGGAAATTTGAAGATCTTATAGCCCCAGTGGTACACAAAATAGCTCTGCTGGATTTTTAGAGCCCCCAGCAGGATTAAGGTTTTCAAAAGACTTAGAAAGCATTAAGAAGCAGTATATAAAACCTTGCATGTTCACTGGTGTGGCAGAGCCAGTAGAACTTGGGTCAAGTCTGACAGCGGCAGAGACATTTAAAAGAGAGCATCCTCTTCCCTTTGTCACTTTTCACTCTGTACTTGGGTCCATGTAGCCTCTCAGTCTCCCTGTACTTCTCCCCTTCTGTACCCTGCCTACACTATACAATTCATCCCAGTGCTTAGAAGTTCAGTGCTCTTTGAACTACAAATATCTGCCACTACATTATTCCTTTCTTTTGGTTCACTGAGCAGAGATTCCATACCACTGAATTTGAGTTTATCCACTGACAACAGGTTTACCCTGCCCAAGCCAGCATTTCACAGCTAAAAGTGTGTTTATGGGAAGGGAAGTACCCAAAACACTCTGCAAGAGTACCAACTCAAAAAAAAACCCTCAAAGCAGATATCTGATACAGTATGCAGACCATTACATTGAGTGAGCCACTATATGACTGAGTGAAATTCCTACAGCATGAAGAGATGTGCCCATTGTGTATGCAGCAAATTGATTAAGGTTGCTGCTATCACAAGGAGCAGTCAATCAATTGAGAAGAGCTGGCTGCTAATTTCTAGCCAGGAGGAAACTTCTCTATTATGGAGGGAAATATGCAAGTTTGAATCTCAGCCATGCTTTTTTCTTTTTCGCTTGGGAGAAAAATGGGAGTAGGGAGAAGGCTTTTAAGTGTCCATTTACTGAAAAAAAATAAAAACTACCAAGGTGCTCATGACATCTACATGAATGCAAAATGAATTCATCATGATTGGTGCAGTTACAATGAACAGCAAATGTATTCATAATGGCAGGACATTTAAGAAGTAATATGTTGACAGATCCCTTGTCTACAAAAGTGGAAATAAGGAATAGGGTCCATCACACAAATTTAAGAGGAACTCAGGCACCGCCATCTGATGCTTAAAGGCTCAAAAGATAAATAAAAGTGTTTTTTAGCATCTGAACTGCAAAAATATTGTTGAGCTGTGATGGATCTTTTCCAGTCTCTGAATCTGAGCCATCTAGACCACTTTTCAGTGCAGAAGTATTCACTGAAGGATACCTGATACTTCCTAATCAAATATAATTTTCAGGTATCTGAAAGGAGTGGATTTTGATCATTCTCCTGGAAAATTCTGCACTATCTCCAAAAGGTTATGGATTGGAATAATCACCTGTAATTGAATCCAAATCTCTTCTATCAATTTGTTCATCTACAGTCAGGATTAGATCTGGAAGATGTGTAAGGCATATCAATTTTGTTTCCACTACTACATCAAATCAGTAAGCAAAGAACAGTCATCTCAGCAAAGGCAAGACACTGTTTGCTACCAAGTGCAAATAAATGTGAGGGGGTTTATAAGCACACAGGTTCAGACTAGTAAGGTAAAAAACATACCCACAAAACCTCCCCTGCCCTTGCCATATCTTTACACCTTGAAATCCTTAAATTCTGTTCTTGAAAGCCTATGTTAAAAGCCTAGAAAGAACTACCTCATAACTGCTCTCACATCTGCGCCAAGGGGGTTAGCACTCATGCAGAGAGCAGTGCAGGGTGCAACAGCCCTCAAGCATGGAAAGGAAATGGGGACTAGTACTCAGTGACAAAGCTTTCAGAAATTACTGCAACAAAATCACACCACCAACAGAAGTTGTGTTGGCATTTGGCAATTTCTTTTTCCCCATCCTTATGATCAAAGATTAAAAGCACCTGAAGTAGATTATTATTCATAACAAACAGTGTGGATTTTGGCTCAGTGCCATCAGCACATTATGGAAACTGGAAGCCCTGTAGCCATCCCCATAGTGGACATGCAGTCAGCTCTCCTATGAGTCTCCTCAGGATTGCAAGACACTCATGATCCACAAGAAAATGGGTCTTTTTCCAGCTCCTCTGATGTTGTCCCTAACCTCTTCTCTGTGATGAAAACCTCCATTTTTAACACAAACAGGCCACAGCAAGGTGATGGACTATAATTTTAAGTTTGTCCTGTAAACTGATAAAGAGATAGAAACTTTACCTTATTGTCCTTGAAAAGGGAACAGACATTGCTAGTGCTGTCTTAAGATGCTGTTCCTGAGAATGTTTTGATGGTAAAAGCAGTTTATAAGCTTGGAAATTTTACTGAAAAAATTTAAGACTCAGGTGCTAGGAACAAATAGGTTTGAGCTTTCATACGCAAAAGCCGTCTCTATGTACAAGTCTCATTAAACTTCTATAAAAGTGGTATTTATGTTTTAAGCTGCTTTTGGAAATAGGTGATTAGGAAGAACTACTTTAAAATGCTACTCCACCTACAAACAGTTTCACAAGAGTTTGTTAAACTGCCTTGAAAACCTCTCTGTCTCACCTTTGTTATAGGGTGTTAATACACAAGATACTCTTCAGGAGTGCCATGTTTGTGCTTTCACTTTGCTTCATTGTGCACAGACAGTAAAATACCAATGTTAGAACACCCAACAATACAGAAGACACAGATGAAGAGAAAAACAATGTCTCCAAAGAGCTTGACAAGAAAAAAAGCAATGTCATGAAATCTAGTGAAAAGGTTAAATACAAAATGGACCAGGATGGTGCGACTGCCAGTTTGACACACAGAAGATGAGCAGCACGAGTTGAAATTCCCAACCTTGACTTCAGGGGATACCAGAAGAGGTGATCTGATAGTCTCTTCCAAACTTAAATTGTGACAACTCACTGAAACCATGCCATTATCCTTAGTGAATCCTTATGACTCTAATCCAGAGCCTTTACACTCGCTTGACTCTAGGAAGTATTGCCTAACAAAGAACAGCAGAGCTAATTTGCCTTAGCATTGAAATCAGAGTTTAAGCCATCAATCACACTCCATTCTTCAAGCAGACAGTGAAGTAACGTTCACAGCTTTCAAACTAAATAAACATGTTTGATGTTTTTTTGTTTTGTTTTTTTTTTACTTACTAAAGTGGAGTGTTGACTCTGCTGATGCAGACTCTGACCTGCTTTGGCTACATTTAAAATTTAATTGCTTTATTTACTCTTTGGCAAGAGATACTTTAAAAAAATCAGATGCAACACCAATAAATTAGAGGGGGAAACACTGAGAACCTCTGAAACCTGGAATGGAGGTTTTGGAGCAGTGATAAACAATACAGGCTATCAGTTCCTTTCACACTCACCAAGGAGCACACCATCTCTCACGTTTGATGTTTAGTGCTGTTTTAACAAAGAGAGGATATGTTCATACAACAACATAACTGGCATTCTGGTCAGCTTGCAAATGGCTGAAAGAAAGGACCGAAACACTGGGAGCCCAGAAGAGCTTTTCCTATGATTTCTCTTTCTAGAAGTATGAAAATTCTATTTGCAATTTAACAGAGGCACAGGAGAATATTTAATTTTTTTTTAATTGGCATTTTTCAGCTACATGATGATCATGGCCTTTTAGAAAGGGAAAAAGAGAAATTATTACTCTCCCTCCCCAAAGAAACTTAACTGTTGCATTAACAGGATATGTGCAAGGCTCCTCTGCTCACTTCAGAGCTCTTTTGCCCCTTTACTAACATGCTTATCTATTTAGACTGTAAGATATTTAAGTTATTTGAGATACCCTTCAAAAACATGCATTTGTGGATGTTTGTGCTCTAAGTTTTCATGAAGGCCATCAAAGCAATGTTCTTCATCTAACAGAGGATTTGTTCCCATACTCCTAGCAGAGTTTTTGTATTTAGCTGCCTCCTACTGTCTGAGCAGCCAGAGACAAAAGTAAGGTGATTTGTTTCTCTGTTGGTTCAGGGTTTTCTTTTCCTTATCCAAGGACTGTATTTCACATGTAGTGTAATAAAATGGGATGTTGCAGGAGTTAATGTGTGGGTCAGGTCCTTTCAGAGAGAAAGCTTTTTTGATAAAAGAAAGAGAAAATTCTTGACTCGCACCCAGGTGTAGCCTCACTAACAGCTCATTCAGCACTTGTGACAAGGGATCATAAAACAAGAGAGGTGGGAGAAAACTGCCCTGGTAGCGTGACCCCTGCTGTGAGGGACTTGGGTGCCTTCTGTCTCTGCAACATCTTTACTAAAAAAATAGTTGAAGAAGAGAAATTTAGCATCCCACAGCCGATGCAGTGTTATGAAGCTTATTTGCATGTAGGATGCACAAGGATATAGTGTGGTAACAAGGAGAAATCCTGTAAAACTGCCTGCTGCTCAGTTGTAAGTGTGAGCAGTGAAGTGTATTGATCAGTGTGTTTTGATGGACTCATGTAGGGCTCACAATGCAGCAAAGACTGCTGCTTTTCCGTCTTCAGTTGCTGCTCTTACAAGACAAACTCACTGGAGGTTGCTGGCAAAGACCACATGGCACAGACAAAGAGGAGGTCTGTGTACATCTCTCCTCTCTATGACTGCTATAAAGCCTCGTAGGAACCGTAGGAGGTCTTATTGCAGGAAGGGGAGTAATTCTACATGTGTGTGTGCTGTGACCATGTGGGACAGACAGTGAGTGGCACTTCTGGGTTTTTATGGAAAGTTTTCCACAGGGTAAGCTTTAATGAAGAACAACCCCTCTTCTTTTGCCAGAATAAAACCTCGACTAGTGGATTGGAAACCTCTCAGCTGGCTCTTTTGTTTCCATTCAGTGTGAAGCTGTTCCTTAAGATGTAATTTCTTTTTCTTTTGCTTTTATTTTCCTTTTTTTTTCCTACTCGTCCCTTTTCAGATGTATTGGTGGCTAAGAGTCCCTTTATTGGGGACTCTTGGGGAGCTGTTTCAGGGCCTGTACTCCACAGGCTTTCCTGCAGGTAAGCTTTCTGTTGCTGACTAAGTTTTCTGTTTGTTAGTATTTTTCAACTGTTTCACTCTCAGTGAAAGGGATTAAAAAGGCATAATTCAATTTCTTCCTTTCTTCAAATATCTTCTTTCTCAGATATATGGGGTTTTTTTACACAGGAATCTTACTTTTTCTGCTCCCATCTTTGCATGTACACTAGGAATTAAGTACTTGTTAGAGTTATGTTCATTCTCACGTGTTGTTTTCCAGGCTTATTGGAGTGGAAGGAAGCTTACTGCAAGGCACTAGGTAAGTGCTTACTCATGTTTAGTTTCTCAGATTTTCATTTCTCTTTTGTTATCAGATGGAAAAGACCACCACCTTTGAATTTTATTTATTCAATAGAATATTCAATAGACTACAAACTGGAAATGCCTCAAATTTAAAAAGGGGACTAAATGCCCTTACTGCAAATTGGTGGCAAGGCTGCTGGTGTCAGGTCACCCTGATGTTCTTGGAGCACAAATCCTCTTGCTGCATTAGGTCTTGCACCTGCCATGACACCTTGCTCAGTCTACTCTACCTAGTCCCACTTCCTCACCTATCCTGTGCCTCTCCTGCTGTTTACTCTCAATAAGGAAACTTCTGTTGCCCCAGTCCTTGGATTAAGAATGAGCAGGACGTAGATGTCACCTTCCAGTTTACTATGCTCCCCTTCACAGCACTAGTTTCTCTTGGCCAGTCCTTTCAATATTCCTCCTTAGATCCAGTTCGGTGTACAGGCTGTTGCTCAGGGTATGCTCATGCCTCTGTGGTGCCCCAGGAGCTGAGGCTGAGATGGTCTGGGCAGGAGAAGTTACAGAGAAATGTGGCAGAAGGATGTGCCCGAAAAAACACCCTTACCAAGGACCTTTCTCAACTCCACCTGCCAGCATGTCCACTGCTTCCACTATTAAAAACAACAGACATCATCTAGGCCAAGTCTCCCAGAGGCATTGTTAGTTTTCCTTAATAAGATGAACTGTCTGGATTTCTTCTCTTTCTCCTCTTCCTGCTCACTGCTCTTCACTGCTTGATGAGAAACTGTTGGAATCTGGAGAAAAGCAATTACTGATGGAGTTAGGGTTTTTGACTGCATAGTAATTATGCTGGAAAATGTAATTTTCCCTGCAGAGATGGGATTACTTCAAGAAGATCTCATTATTGTGCTGTTCACCACAAAGAGCCTGGTAACCTCTTTGTTAATAAGATTAGTGGGGAGGTAATTATGCACAAGGCTGCTAAGGTGATGTATTTTAGTTTCTGTTCTAAAGAAATACATTATGTTCTGCCATTTGATAAGGGCTTACAGGAGTAGATTTCATTTTAAAAGATAGAGACATTTACTCATTTTCTGATGGTGGATAATCTTTGTGACAGTCTCTCTTTGTTCAAATGCTTTGCATTAGTATTGAAACCCTGGGATTCAAGAGGGAGCCTAGAGCAGAGCAGCAGAAGATGGGCAGGCGGTTTCCCTGTGATCCCTCCTTAGGTCAGCGACTTATCTACTGTGTGGTTGTAAGCATGATCCCTTATTGTGTGCTTCTTTTTGTCTATCTGTGACATGTGGATAATAATTGTCTAGAGCTCATCTAGTATTAATGGCTGTCTGTGCAGTGCTCCAGCTTCTTTGGAGCAAGGTCTGCATGCCTTGTCAGGTAGCATAGGTGCTACCATTGTCTATGGCTGTAGTGCTCTGAGGAGGAGAAAGGCCTTTCTGAGTCACCATGTAGGCAATGCAGGTGATGATTTTTTTTGGTTGTGCAAGAGCTACTCCACTACCTCCTGATGCTTGTGGGGTGGTTTTGGGTAAGGCAGAGAATAACAATGAAAAAAATATTTCCAGGCAGCTTTCCCCTTCCTGGCTCTATCCATATCTATCTACAATCTCTTTCAATTTTGCCTCTGCTTTGTTACTTGTAAGCATCCTCTTGAAATCTCTGGGGTATGGAAAACTTGGGAGCTCCCCTTTTCCAGCAGGCACTGAGAGAGGCAATCTCTCACTACTGCGTAAAATGTAGGAGATGCTGACTAGAGGGAAACTGGTTCATCTGCGGTGGCATCTCACTTATGGATCAAGAATCCCTATCGTTGAGCTAAATGTGCAAACAGCAGCAGAGTCTGCTCCTATGGTGTCCTGTGCTAACCCTTCAATGGCTATCTCTACCGTTGTCTAGAAATATTTTTTTAAAGTCAAAAACAAGTGAATTCTGCCCCCAAAAGGGTGATGTGCCAGATACCTGAAAGGCAATGATTTACTGTAATGGAGTGCAGTAGTGTAAAACCTTTGGATATTTTGCCAAGGGAATTCAGAACTTCTCTTGCACACAAACGATGTGTCTAACTCCTTTAGCATTAAAATAAATAAACAATTAAAGCATTACTTATCCTCTTGGTTTCATGATATCTTGTTTACCTTTCAGATAATATGCAGGAATAGGACTATGTCAGTGGACATACTTAGAGGGAAGTTTACCATGAAATTCTTTTTTCCATGCCTCCTCTCTTCTCCCTGCAGCTACTACTGGTGACTCCTCAGCCTCATCACCAGCAAGTGCTGTAAACTCCCTACAAGAGAGGGATCCTCCAGCAGGGCTTGTAGAGATTTCACTTAGCACACTTCCCAGAGCAGTTCAAAGGCACCCTAAAACTGAACTTTGCACACATAAATCTTTGCAGTACAGCTGAAGGCAGGCCTCTAAACAACCATCTTATCCCATATTTACCTGCTCTATCATGTCACAGTGACTCACACTACTGCCCTGAGCAAGGCTTACTGCCTGAACGGTGCTTTCCATGGGCAGGTGAGGACAAGTCCAGGCTCTGAAGCTCTACAGTAGCTCTGTTCTGCTTTCCCAAGGTCATGTGCACCTACCTCTTGGAGCTCAAATGTGCCTGAGAAATCAGTAGCTTGGTCCACCTGGACATCACTATGGAGCACAGCTTGCTGTCTCCAAAGTCTTTAGGAACAGAATTTACTGATTTTCATGTCTTGCAGACCCCTTCCATCACCTTAATGCTGCATGAATAAGGGCTGAAATATCCTGAAGTCTCACAGAGTAATAGAATGATAGGATTTGGAAGGTATCTCTGGAAATCTCCCAGTCCAATCCCCCTGCCAGAGCAGGTTCACATAGAGCACCTATGGTGGGTTAAAGAGGAATGCATCCAGGAGGGTTTTGAATGTCTCCAGGGACAGAGACTCCAACACTTCTTTAGGCAGCCTGTTCCAATGCTCTGCCACCCTCAAAAGTAAAAAAGTTCTTCCTCATGTTTAAATGCAACTTCATATATTCATGTTTGTGCCTGTTACCACTTCTCCTGTCATTGGGCACCACTGAAAATAGACTGGCCCCATCCTCCTGACATCCACACTTCAAGTACTTTAAGTATTTGTAAGCATTGAGAAGATCTCCCCTCAGCTTTCTTTTTCCCAGATTGAAAAAACCCAAGTACATTAGCCTTTTCTATGTATGAGAGATGTTCTAGTCCCCTAATCACCTTTCTAGCCCCTTTCTGTACCCTCCAGAGCAGTTTCCTCTCCTTCTGGACTGGACTGATTACAGTATTCGAGATGCAGCCTCACAACAGAAGAGTAGAGGGGGAGGATAACCTCCCTCAATCTGCTTGCTAAGCTCTTCTTGATACACCTTAGGATGCCATTGACCTTCTTGGCCATAAGGGCCTTTTGCTGGCTCATGATCATCCTGTTGTTCACCAGGACTCCCAGGTCTTTTTCACAGAGCTGCTCTCTAGCAGGTCAGCCCCTAACCTGTACTGGTGCATGGGGTTACTCCTCACTAGGCACTGCATGCTACATTTGCCCTTGTTGAATTTTATGAGGTTTCTTTCCACCCAATTCTCCAGCCAGTCCAGCCAGTCTCTCTGTATGGCAGAGAGACACACCTTCTGGTGTGTCAGCCACTCATCCTGGTTTTGTACTGTCAAAAAATTTGCTGATAATACACTCCATCCCTTCATCTAGGTCATTGATGAATGTATTGAACAAGACTGGACCCAGTACTGACCCCTGGCGAGCCCTATTAGTTACTGAACTCCAACTACACTTTGAGCTCCTAATCACAGCACCATGAGCTCTATCCACCACTCCAACCATTCTAATCAAGCTGAGAAGGGCAGATGGAAAGACAATGGACAACTGCTTGGCAAAACTAAGCTATTAGCAGCTCAGTATTGGTCTGCACAATGTGAGAAGATTGTTCTGGTTCATAATTTATTCTTTTGCTAGGATCCTGTTAACATCTCTAAACTGTGGCAGAGACAGCTTTAGCTTGGCTAAGATTCCCCAAAGGCAGTCTGAGGTTGAATGAGTGCTCAAAGTCTCTTCAGGAAGTCATTTTAACAATGGAGATTGTCCCTGATACACAAAATAAAAGGTTCATTGTAAGTGGACTACAAAAGCAGCCCGTGGAGATAAAAAAAAATAGAATTAGAGTCCAATATCAACAAAATGCACAGAACTTCATGAGGAATCCAGACATCATATGCACTACCAGAGTGTTAAAGGCTCATTTTGCCCTTGTCAATTTTAGGCTGATCTCTTCTGCTTTCTTAGAGATGTGGTGATACTGAGAAAAAACACTTTGTGGACACATGAAAACAAACTATACGAAAAGAAAGTATAGTTGCTACAAACTGCTGATGTACTTTAGGATAACCCTGTAGTATATTACATAGAAATGGCTAAAGGAAACAACAATGAGATGAGCCATTTGTTATGTTGCAAAGAAGAATGAAGACATGGTAAAAGCATAGTCATTCTGAGTTAGCCATTAAGGCACAAAACCCATCTTTTGCATTTCTACAGGAGCTTTTATCATGCTACAAAACAGCAGTAAAACAGACCAGTTATGCAGAAGCCAACTATTATAAGATGCAGAGAAGGGGAAAGACCAAGATTAGCAAGGAAAAGCCCATCTTATGAAGATGTTTGAAGTCAGAAGTTTGTATGGATGTTAACTATAAGATGCATACAGCTGATCATGTGAAATAGAAGGATGGTGCCTCCTACTTGGTGTCTCTTTGTAATAGAAGGAACCAAATTCCCTAGCTCTTAGATCAGCACTTCCTCTTTTCACATAGTTTTCAGTCTCCACAGACAACGCATGTGTCCACGGAGAAGTGAAGGAGGATTTGTATGGTGGCAGGGAAGACTTTACACAATTTCCAGAGTTCTATGCTGGAATGGAAATGGTGCAGGTCCCTATGCCTAATGTTGTTTCACCAGTCTGAGGAATCAGATCTCTTTTTGCAATTACTCCTTCCTCTGCTGCAGCAGGCCATCCTCCTGACAGTTGGCACAGTCCAAGTAAAAAAAGTTCCATGTACTCACTTGCAAGTTATTTCTAAAATCTGTTGCAAGATCCCTGAGTACAGGGATCAGTACAGCCTCTGACACGAATTTTGCAGTAGTCTCAGGTGTCTTCTATTTGCAAAGATTATGCTTAACTAGTAGAGTAGCTCCTGACTTTTAAAGCAATATATTTATGTGTGTGTGTGTAGAGTATATAGACAGACAGAGACTTTCTGTATATTGTGTATTTATGCTTAAATATATACACGGTGTACATATAATTCCTAAGATTTTCATTCTAACAATTGTGTCTTTTCATGTTACTACGTAGGATAAAGAAGGAGATATAGAAGAAATAAACACTGCCTACATTTGTCTGTATCACACAGCCTGGGGCTCAAACTATTCAAACTGGTAGACAAACTGCAGCTGTGATTCTTAGTGTTATTTTTAGTCAGTTCTCCCACTCAGGCTGTTTTGTCACCTCTTTCCATCTCTAAGACACACACATTAAACTGCAGTGCAATAGTGTTATCAGCACCTTTGTCAACAAAATAGATTTGCCTCCCCAGCACGGTGTGTCACAAATGAGGTTTTTGGAGTTCAGCAGCAATCTACGGGGATGGGTTAATTGGAGGAGACTGAGTCACAGGCAAACTCAAAGGACACAAGCTAATTAGCATCAACAAGTGTAGCACACAGTTCTGAGGAGGCAGCACTCCATCATCGCTTTCTAAGGAGTTAGCATTCTTTCCCATTTCCTGGCTTTAGTCTCAAAACAACATTAAAACATATGCCAGTGGGCCGCGAGCCTCTACAACCGTACAGAGGGAAGATATGCTTTTTCTCCATCACTCAGTTAACTTTATCAATTCATTCTAATCCCAGCATTCAACACTGTCTATTCACAAAGTCAAATATCTTAGAAATTCCAGCCTGCTGGAGAGGATGGGTTCTCAGAAAGTTATACATCCCTCCTGATTCTTGAATGGACTGACTGCCTATAAATGCTGCATGTATACTTGAGCAATCTAAGAATACTGGGTGTCAATGCAGAATTAATCTAGAAGCTTCAGCGCTGAATAGCAACAAATTTTTAAAGCCCAGAGGGAATCTGTGAAAAGAAGTACTAGAAAGAGCCATTTATCATATTATTTTACAAGCTTATACCTTAAATATTACCAGCTAGCTGACATTGGTCAGCTAGGGAAAAAAATGCTTCCTAAGTGTTGCATCAGATGTTCTCTAGATGAATCCCCATTTTTTCCCAGATGCAATCTTGCAGATGAACTTGTACACAAGTAATTCTGTAAGCAGATAAATAAGAGGGTGGTGAAATACCGGAACAGGTTGCCCAGAGAGGTTGTGGATGCCCCCTCTCTGGAGGTGTTCAAGACTAGGCTGGACAAGGCACTGGGCAGCCTGGTCTAGTGGGAGGTGTCCCTGCCTATGGCAGGGGGTTGGAACGCGATGATCTTTAAGGTCCCTTCCAACCCAAACTATTCTATGATTCTATGATTCTAAGAGGTTGGATACGCTAGAAATATATATATATATACACATATATATATAAAATAGAAAGTAATATGAAGCATCATATTAAATGTTTATTTCTCACATTACTGTAAAAAGAATTCAGATTTCATACAGGTTATACATATGCTAGTGATCAAAGGGTCAGCATTCACAGGTTCCACAAATTCTGGCTTACAGCTACAAAACTGAAAGTAATACTGTAAGCCAAAAAATCCATACTCACAAACAGCTAAGTCTTTAATAACCTTATTTTCCCTTTGTTCCACAGCCATTTAAAACACTACCTGTCCACCAGTTCATATTTCCTTCCAACACCAGTTCATATTTCCTTCCAAGCTCAAATACATAATTGCTTTTAAAAAAACCACAACAATGCTAGAACTCTTTGGTATTTTGTCCTACTTCTTTTGGTTAAGAACTTACCTCATATGATACAAGCTTTCTTCTCCACTCCAGTCTAAATGTGCTTGACAGGCATGAAAGAATGTAGTGTTAATACCAGCTCCTAATGAAACGGAAGTCTAAGTATGGCTCCAGTCAAAGCTAATATGAACTGTGAAGAACAAACCATTTCAGTATGGTTTTACATACATGTTTAGAACATTTAAACAGCAAGCACCTTTTGGCACAAATTTAATTAGAAGGAGGTTTTTCAGCATTAATGCTGCAATCAGTCCCTTCTGGCCCATACAAATTTATAAAAGCATCTGCTCTCAGATTTGAATTCAGATGTCAAAGAAGGCAAGATTAGAAAAGTAGGGGGGGAAGTGCTCTTGCATGCATTCCTTATCTTACTACTGGAAGTAGAAAAAAATAAAAACCAAAAAACTAAGGACAGATAGACAAGGGTGTCAGGTTCTGTACTTTAAAAAAACATCTTTCTGAACTAAACCCTTAGCAACAGGAGATTCTATCACCTGCTATCATTAGGGAAGACAAGACCTTACAGTGTGATGGCTGAGAGCATCACCCTCACATATGATTGAGTCAAGAAGGAGATAACAGGACAAATGCTTTTATTACTGTATTTAGATAGCACAACAGTATATGATCACAGCAGTTCATGAAGAATTAAAACACATATACACTCTGTTTAAGTTCTGTTTTCTTTCCCTTTACTCTAATAGAGAACTAGGACCAATAATATCTACCCACGGTAACCCCATGGTACCTCCTGCCACAGAAAGGAGATGATCAGCTGTCAATGGGGACCCACTCTTTCTTCTCACAGATCATTGCAATAAAAACAAACTCCAGTCAAGTTAACAAAATTAGATGTGTAAAATAAGTAGCTGCATCAATCACACAAGATCTGTGCAGACTGAAGGTTTTGGGCACACCCATAAAACATCTTATCCCCAACTACTTTTGCCCAGAGAAGAGTAGAGGAACAGACCTGTAATGAGCAAGTCTTGATTTGTAATTGCTTGGACAATCTGGAAGGGAATTATGTTTTATACACCAAAGCAGTCATGCAATTTAACATTTTGCATAACTAAGTAACTAAATATCTACAGCATCTATCAGCACACTTCAGTCCACTTGTTTTTGCTTTGTAGGTTCAACCAAAGCCTTTGAGGCAGTTTGAAGACATTAACTTAGGACATATTTGCTTACAGAAAATTTTCTAATTGTCATTTAGGCATTTAAACAAACTATGCTTTCTCCTCTTCTTGCTAATTTCTCACCATCCATCAGAGCAAGTACAGACACCTAACTGTATACAACCAAACACCCTATCACTTCCAATCCTTGTCTACTGGCTTGGTGCTAGCAGAAGGATACAAATTTGCAAAAGACCTGAGATAGAGTGAAATAGGAAGGGAAGAGCCAGTCAGACTCCTAGAAAAGAAATCCCTTCCCCAAGACTGCTGGCTATGCGACAGAATCCTAAACACATGTTTTTCTATTTATCATTATGCTGTCTCTTTATTATTTCCCCTTCTCTCCAGAAAAACAGATAAGGGAAAGACTGATAGTTTTGTTTCTAGTTCATTAGTTCATTTTAATTTGCAACTCAGAGGAGAGCACAAGTAAGCCTTGCTATTCATCTCAGTGTTTTGCCTCTACTAATGCAGAGGCAGATATTCAAGCCTCATCAGTAAGCATCATTGCAAGCATCACATAGACAGATGTACCTGAAGAAAGAGAAAAAAATTTTTAAAAACACAGTTCCTCTGACTCCCCTTCAAACACACGCACCATTCTAATAATTATTTCCTCTACCCCAAAGTAATGAAAGCAATAACCCTGTTCATCATTAATTGTACATTTAAGAAAGGAGCCATAAGATACAAATTTGTTTAATACCTGATCAAAGGATATGTGTAACATAAGGGAATCCAAACTCTCAACACATCTGGGGCCAGATAATGGGAGACTGGTACAACTACTCTTATAACTTTAAAACATTTACTGATATGCTCACATGGTTTTGGAAAGTGCAGGCTAGCTCCTGTATGAGCATACAGATCTGCTTTGTCAGAACCCTGTCCTAGACCTACCTGGCTTAATGTAACATGATTTAAGCTCTCACAATTGCACAACCCAATTATTAAATTAAATGTAACAATTGAAAAACGCTGATTGCCAAACTCCTTTTTAATCCAAGTTTACTTATCTGAACACTAAAAATCTGCTTTTGAACTTACTGTGTAATTCTGGTGCTACAGCTCCCTGCAGCCATATGGTTGCTCCAACTTCTTCCTGTCTTCAGGATCAATTTTTCCTCATTTTTCAATCAGATCACAAAACTCTACTGAGAATGTTTTATTTTAGTGATTTCTTTATTGCATGGCAAGCTATAAGGACCATGTTGCATTGCACCTGAGTATAATGGAGCAGTTGACTCCATGCCTCGGTATTGGAAACCTTGCAGCCCACATGGTAAAGCAACTTGTGATCCAAACCCTATATACCTACAGTTTCTATACAGTTTTAATCATGTAAATGTAGCAAACACCAATTCTGTTTCTCCTAAGCACACTAGCCTGTGTACTATTCCAAAATGTAAAAAAGTATTTCAGGATCCATGCAGCCATCTGCCATGATAACCTTTGAAAAACAAATGGGACTATGTTGGTGCCACTCAGGAATTACAGCCCGAAAATAAGAGAGAATCCAGTTCAGTTCCTACTGCTGAAATGCAGAGATAACCAACCAAGTTGTTAATAACTCGTAATATGGTGGTTTCCATGGTCCCAAATCTCAGACAAGGCACATTTCAACTAAGTCCTCTAATGCCTGTTTAAAAAGCGTAGGGACCTTCAAAACCCAAGATATCCCTCTCTAATACTGTGAGATAGTAACTTTCTTCTACAAATTGTACTGTACAACCTGTGCTTTAAATGCAAAAGTCCTGGGTGGTAGGAGTAGTAGTTTGGATTAGCACTGTGATTTTCCAACTGCCAGGGAAATAAAAATCTTGTAGTACCACTTTCAGAGATTTCTGTGGCAATACAATGAGTAATAGTAAAAGCAGCTGCAAAATAGCAAGTGAACAAAGACTACAGAGATATAATGGTGACTCAGCAAATTTTCAGTTCAGCTAATAACGTCTCTGCAGTTCCCATTAAGCTGCAGATGAATCAAAGGTGATTGGGCAGACTTAATCCCTCCAGTAAGCATTAAAAATATAGCATTTCAGTGCAGACTTCTTGGGTGAGTTTCTTAAAAATTCCTCTCTGCTTTAAAACTAATGAACTGAGTGTTGATTTTCAGCAAAGCTGAGTTAGGGAGGACTGAGTTAAAAGAATTATGTTAATTAAAATCTTATAGTTTGAGATGATAGCACTAATTTAAAAATCTATTTAGAAGCCCCATGTGAAGAACAGCCTTCACAGCTAAGTCTTGGAAACCTGAAGCTCCAACTGCTACTTGTGTATCCAGCATATGTGCTATTTTGCAATAATTACTGAAACCAGAAACAGCAAGGGTCTTATGTGGATTTGCAGAGCAAAGGACAAAGTAAATCAAGTTGGTAGGTAAACTGACAAATGTGGAATATTCAAAGCTATCTGTGGAAAAAAATAAGAAATCATAACACATGCTTTTAAAATTTACAAGAAAGATACACTCTGCATGCTTTCTAAATGTTTAGGTAGGCTTCTCTTCTCCTTCCCACAACCACAATTTCTCCTAAAAATCTTTATGCTTCAGATTCAGACCAGGACTATAGAACCAGAGGCGTCAAATAAGACTGATTTCAAATGCCCGAACTATGAAATTTAGCTGTAAAAGAATTCAGGATGATAGTTTATCCAACACAAACCTTAGGTACATGATACTTAATACTGAAGGTAACAGGCATTAATAAGGAATGAAAGTGTAACATTTCCCCTTCAGGAAACATAAAAAGAATAGACTACTGCTAGACACAGAAGGTGGCAAACTTGCTATCTGCACAGAGCCCCTAATATTCCAGGGTTCTTACAAATATCTGTTCCTACTCAGAAGATCACCACATGCAGAATCCAGCAAGCATTATACTGAAGAGATTCTGGAAAACAAAATTCCTACTAAGCTTTGCAAGCTTAAAAGAACTGACATGTCAATTATCATATAATGGCCACTTCCACAGTTCTTACAGCTCAATTGCCAACAATTAGACTATAAGCAGTAAAAAGAAACCTCATTAAAGTAATCTGATTTTAACCAGAATCATTTAAAAAACATATTAGAAAATGGAGTCATAGTAAAAAGTAGCTATAAGCAGACATAGCACCAGGGTGGAAGACTATTTTCCCAACAAAACTATATCACTGGTTTATTGCTTTGACAATTCCTGTCTTAACTATAAAGAAATTGTTTGGTGAATTTTGTGCATTTGTTCCTAGACAAAAACATGTGAGTACCTACCTTTGCTGTAGGTACCAGCAAAGGACAAGTAGAACAGGGTTTGTGGTCAAATAGACATTTCAGATTAAACTAGCTGCAGTCTCAATAATAAAATTTTCCACATATGCTTCATACATAGGTCAAAATCAAAACTAACTGCAAGAAGAAACTCTAGAAAAACTCAACAGAAAAGAAGTACCACATAAGAGATCTCACATTGTCATCCTTGAAGATCAATGGTAATGCTTAGTCTACCAGCTTTACTTGAGACTCCTTTTCTTGAGCAAACACAGTAGCTTACAGGAGTACCAGTTAACATTCTTATTGGTCATCCTGAGGAGGAACAAAGTAAACTGACAGTGTAGTTTAGATCTACTACTGTCAGCAAGTTCTGCAACAGATCTGCAGGGAAGTGTGGCCTGACTTGTCACATAATTCTGCTTCCTTTTAAATCAAGGAATGCTCATCAGCCCAAGCCCAGCCTAACCAGCTGGGTTAGGCAGATGGTCCAAGGGAAAACTTGGGTTACTTTTCCTGTATTGCCCAGTAGGAACATGCTAAAGGAGTGAGTAGGAGTCAGGCTGCCATATAGGGCAGCAGAGTAGACTAAGATCTTGGCTGATCATGGGTTCTTCTCCACTAGGTATATGATAAGGTATGCTTTCTGGAGCACAGACTGTCTTGTCTTTCCTCCCATTTGCTTCACTTCTCATGATCTGTCTTTTCCCTGTCTCTGACCAGTGCACAGCATATATGTCTTCACTTGATCTGCTTACCAGAAGGCTGGCCAAGCAGTAAGTGATAGGACAGGTTTAGCCTTTCAGTGAACAGAAAACCTTAATATTTAGCAAGAAAACTATGTGCTGCAAACAAACATGCTATGGCTAAACCCAAGGCAACTTCCCATGGAAGGGTAAACACTCATTCACAAGCCAAAGACTATTCCTCTGCCAAATCCCAAAACTGGCTACCGACCATTTGGGGCACTCCAACTCACAGAGAAGGCAGCTGCCATAGAATCATAGAATAGTTTGGGTTGGGAGGGACCTTAAAGATCATCGAGTTCCAACCCCCCTCCCATAGGCAGGGACACCTCCCACTAGATCAGGCTGCTCAGTGCCTTGTCCAGACTAGTTTTGAACACCTCCAGAGAGGTGGCATCCACAACCTCTCTGGGCAACCTGTTGCAGTGTTTCACCACCCTCACTGTAAAGAATTTCTTTCTTATGTCAAGTCTAAACCTACCCCCCTCCAATTTACATCCATACAACCATGATGTGTTTGCTCATATCATAGAATCATAGAGTTGGAAGGGACTTTCAAAGGTCATCTAATTCAACTCCCCTGCAGTGAGCAGGGACTCACTGTACTAGATTAGGTTGCTCAGAGCCTCATCAAGCCTGGCTTGCCAGTGAAGATCAAGGCAAAAAGGTCATTGGATACCTCAGCCTTCTCCTCATCTGTTCACCATTTTTATTCATCAGTAGAAGTACACTACCTTTAAGCTTCCTTTTCTTATTTATATATCTGTAGAATCCCATCTTGTTATTTTTAGCACCCTTTACCAAATTGAGCTCCAGTTATGCCTTGGCCTTCCTGACCTCATAATTTGTTTTAATATAAAGCAATGTTCTCCTCCTACTTTGTTTCTGGAAAAGGCTGGACTTCTTTTTGCATGAAAACTTAAAAATAATAACATAGTAAGACAGATAGCTCAGACAGAAAATTTCAGCCAAAATGCTTATGATTTGATAGCACTAACATCAAATGAGAAATTTCTTATTGCAATTAGAACAAAGACAGGAAAAATACTTCAATGCTTTTCAGTTCATGCTAGACATCCTCCACGGGTAGTATCTTTGAAATTATGCTGGTTAAATCTGACAGACCAGCAAGAATGGTACCTGCAGGTAGCTTTCTATGTTTTAGGTTTCTCTTGAATTAACACTGATGTGAGTGGAAGCCTGTGTGCTAAGTTCTCTTCAAAACTGCTAACAGGGTGTCATCCAGCAAAAGCTCTCAAGGGTCAAAGGCAAGGAAACAGCATGGGCTAGTAACAGAACAGCACATTTGCTAACAATGCACTTATCTAATTAACCAGTTGTCCTGCAATCTACAAAAATTCTGTGACTCCTATGATGAAGCAAGTAATGAAATGGCAGTGGAGCTGGAAATATAGATCTAATAATGAAACCTAAGGCAGCAGCATCATCTCGGGTTCTTATCTAAGCGGTCACTGTTTTGAAAAGAGGGAGAGGTAAGCACAAAAAAAAAGAGCAGAGTGATATCCTTTTCCTTCCCTTTGGGGCAGGGCTTTTTAATAGGGTACAGGATGGTAGGACTAGGAGTAATGGATGCAAATTGGAAGAGGGTAGATTTAGGCTGGATATAAGAAAGAAGTTCTTTACTGTGAGCATGGTGAGACACTGGAACAGGTTGCCCAGAGAGGTTGTAGATACCCCCTCCCTGGAGGTGTTTAAAGCCAGGCTGGATGAGGCATTGAGCAGCCTCGTCTAGAGGGAGGCGTCCCTGAACATGGCAGGAGGGTTGGAACTAATGATCTTTAATGTCCCTTCCAACCCAAATTGTGTGATTTTATTCTGTGTTTCCATTCTGTGATTTCATTATGTCATTCCAGAGTCAGCTCTGCCTTATCTGCAGAGCAGCAACAGTCTCTGGAGTACTACCCCACAAGGATTTTTAAGTTCGTAAGCCTGGAAAGAGGATTCCTCCATTTGGTCTTGGTATATTTATATGGCTGCTTTCCAAAGCTCTGATATGCTCCCGGGGTGATGTATGTTGTTGTTCTCAGAAATTTAATTAGGCAACTAGATCTGAGGGATAAAAATAGCCTTTATACAGTTCTTCCCAAAATAAATGCAGAATACTGTAAGTAAGGGCCATGCCTTGAGAGAAGTTGCAATCCTCACATTATTTTCAGTCCAGCTTTTCTCTTCATTCATTTGGAAGGGTGAAAAAAAAGTAGAGACCAGTCAGATGGTGGTGTTTCTTAGTGGCATCTGCTCATCAGCTAATTGTTTTTGAAACTTCAGCTCCTCGAATAGTATGAATGTGAAAATTTTCATGGGATGAAGAGATAGCAGAATTTTAACTTTTTTTGAATGAAGCATTTCCAATCTGAATTTAAACTTAATGTCTCTCATGCAGGAAGTCCTGTAGGCAGCTAGAATGCTATAAAGCAGCCTCTTGAAAAGTCAAGGAATGACAGCTATGTGCCTGCATCATGTCCTACACTTCAGAGCTACCAAATTTCAACACTACAGTCAAACTACTGCAACTTTGATCTTGCCTACTATTGCATGGTTAAATGCAGCACAAGAAGTATTCACATCTACTACAAAATTCACAGAAAGATGGAAGGCAGTCTCCCCATCTATGCTAGCTAAGTGGGATTTTCCAGAATGGGAAATTACCTCAGTCTTTGTTAGGAAAATTCTAGCACTGATGCTTCCCTGGAAAGGATCCATCTTACTAATGTCATGGAGAAAAAACCTCAAGCTAGTGAATAGTCTAATGGAAGGTGTCTCTACCTGTAGCAGGGGGTTGGAACTAGGGGTTGGAACTAGATGATCTTTAACCCAAACCCAAACCATTCTATGATTCTAAGATCCTTTTCCCTCCTCCTTGAAGTTCCCTCCAGGTTTTATTGGTTTATAAATAGCAAAAAAATGCAACTTTCCTTGTTTGTGTTCCTCAGAAAACGATGACAGGATGTCAGGTAATAACTGAAAGTAATTAAGAAAAATTGGAATGAACTGGATCTGTTCTGCCAAAGCAGTCCTGTGTCTCACCACTGGGAAGGCAAGCAAATGCTAGGAGCAGGTGAGGGAATGCCCCCTCCTCACCAGATCCATACCTGGCCTTGCTCACCACCAACATGGGGAAACCTCAGCTGTTAAAATTCATCCAGGCTGAAGGATGATGGGAGCACTCCCCCTTGGAGCCAAATCTACAGCCTCCACACACCAGTTAAAATTCTCAAAAGGTCTTAGTCCTTTAGTGTACTAGGGAATTAATGACAGGGAAGATATCTCAGCCTTTGCCCAAAAGCCCCTGAAAATACTGTAACACTTGACTGAAAAGATACTGACACCAGGAATTGATAGAGACTGTACTCAAACTGCCTTTTGCACTTGTTAGGTGCTCAAAGAAGAAAAGTGCAAGATGATAATTGATTTCTTTTGATTTGGTGTTTTGCTTTACTTTTAAAACATAGTTCCTTTATATTCTAAAAAAATTCTGTCAGCATAAAGGACAATTTATACTCAGTTAAATGCACATCTGTCAAATGAAAATCTGCAAGATTTCAGCCACTGCATTTTCCAAAAAAGAAGGAAAAATTTCACTGGAAAATAATAGATCATAGAATGGTATACTGCTTATAGTCTAATTTTTGGCAATTGAGCTATAAGAAATTTGGATAATTGACATGTCAGTTCTTTTAAGCTTGCAAAGCTTAGTAGGAATTTTGTTTTCCAGAATCTCTTCAGTACAAGGGGATCTTAAAGATCATCTGATTCCAACCCCCCTGCCATAGGCAGGAACACCTTCTACTAGACCAGGTTGCTCAGTGCCTTGTCCAGTCTGGCCTTAAACCCCTCCAGATAAGGAGCATCCACAACCTCTCTGGGCAACACTGTTCCAGTGTCTCACTACACTCATCGTAAAGATACAGGGGGTGATGTGTAAAGCAGCTTCATAAGCCACTGCAAGACACCCCTGTAATCTGTGGTGTGGTGAAACAACCAGCACTGAACAGCCCAGGGGGACTCAGCACCCAGGGTCAGATGAAGTTTACAGCTGACAAGAGTTCATGTCTCCTGACTCTTGTAGCTTGTTCTGTTGCTTTGCCTCTTATGCGGACCCTGACAGAGGACTTTCAGGCTCTTTCAGGCAGCCAACATGGTGGGACAAACACTTCTCTGTGGTACAGACATTCATGAGCATAAAAAGCAGGCAATGAAAACCACATTTTTCTCTCTCAGCAATTTCAGGAACAGTTCTTCACAAATATACAAGTTCATCTGTTTAACATGGAGCTTATCTGCCACAGAGATGCTATCTTTAACAACAGCTTAGCATTTCATTAGCACAACATGCAATATAACTTTTGATGCCTGCTTGATTGGGGTGCCAGGTAGATTGCCAAATATAGGGAAGGGTTAATGATCAACAGTCCATTTTCAGCACAGCTAAAGAACACTTAATTTGCTATGCAAATTCATCAAACATTTTGTATTTTTCTAGAGCATTTCTATTTATTTAGAATCCCAGAGCAAGTGCTAGTTTCTTCACTGTGAAATAATAAACTCCTGTAACGAAATTATAAAGAAACATGTAGCCTTAGAGCAGCTCTGCCCAGCAGGCTTCCAGTGTGATGTTCCCAGCCATCTTTTAATTAACACCTGAAACATTGAAATACACATGTCAAATCCATGCAGTTTTAACAGTCTAGAGTTCAGCATGGAGTTAGCTGTACTTAATCATTCCTGCTCTGCAGTACAGCAGCTCCAGCAGAATGGGGTTCTGAGCTGGCAGTGAGAAATTCTCCAGCATCTTTCCCACACTCTCTATACTGCTGAGTTCTCAGCATCTCCCCACAATGACTTTCTTATTTACTGCTTCCTTGGATCTGTTTTCAGTGTATATATCCTGCTCCCACACTCACAAAAGTGTAAAAACCTAAGCTAAGAAATAATCTGCCACAGCCCTGCAAAGTATGCTATGTGACAGTGTCAGCAAAAAGCTGGTGTTGAGTCAAAACCAGCTCTTGGGTCAGATTTAAACAAGGTGGATAAAACCCTGACAGCCATCCCTTGAGCAACTCTATTTGCTGAGAGTATTTGTATGAAAAGCCATGTAATCCAGGCTAAATAAACTCAACACAGAAAAGGTACAAAAAACTAAGTGTCAGCATGGACAGACTGTTCACTATATGAACTGGTGGTGAGAGTCACTGTGGGAGAATGGCTACGTGACAAAGTAGACATGAAGGAGCTATGCTGATTCAACTAAGGTTCTCACAGGAAAGACAAAGATAACACGTCCTTGAATCCAGCTGTGTTACAATAACAAGGTGCCACAGTTAGAAACAGCAGTAATTGCAGAAGGGATGGGATAAGCAAATGTACCTTTTACTTGCCAACCAATAAGATATTGCCGAGTGTGCTTACTAATGAATGTGCTTACTAATTGTATATAAGTGTGTAAAAAAACCAATAAATCGAAGCTTGCTTATCTATCATATTGATTGTCCGCATCTTCCCGCGTGTGGCAGTTCACCACTAGCTTCCACCAGCATCTCTTGATTGCAAGGACGTAGGTATGTAGTGGAGCTATTTCATCAGTGAACTTCCATTCCCTCTGTGTGAGCTGTCTCTCACCATGCTTTAACCACATCATAAACCACTACATACCCTTCATCACATAAGTCCTAAGGTAGATGCAGGACTCTCCAAGAAGAGTGCAATTTGGGAGGAGGGCTCGTGACTTTGTTTATGTTATTGTTTTGGGTGTTGGTTCTTTTGTATTGTTTTGCTTTTTTTAAACAGCTGTCTCATCAACTGCTAAAAGCTGAAGAGGAACAAGTATATTCTAGATCATCAAAGAGGAAGTGGTTGGAAATGGCACAAGGATCTGGAGTCCTTATACAGACAAGCACTATTTTTAAACCCTGATGTGGAATATGTGTTCTGCTCAGAGAAAATCTATTCCTATATACTGTGCCATGTGCACTCTCTCTAAATTGAAAGAACTTCAAACACCATCCATCTACCCTTTCTAGTGTCTACAGTAGAACTTGTTCACGGAAAGTATGTTAAATCCCAGTGACTCTGTAAAATACTTTTTTCTTCCCATAAGGATTTCCTTCCTGGTTGCTTTTAACAAAGCAGTAGCGTGAGGATAGTATCCAACACATAT
Source organism: Turnix velox (assembly GCA_013400935.1). Lineage (NCBI taxonomy): Eukaryota > Metazoa > Chordata > Aves > Charadriiformes > Turnicidae > Turnix > Turnix velox. Next base: position 133,202 of record VZTY01006484.1, on the reverse strand, counting down.
TCAGGAGTCATATTTTAATTTCCACATTAAAAGCACTGTTGCTTTTTCTCCCCGTTCAGCTAACATAAAGCATTGGTGTTGGTCCCAGAAAAAGAGTATTTTTTAAATGGTGGAAATAAAAGAAAAAAAAAATTAGCTCAGTTTCCATTGTCTCACTAAATCTGCTGAGACAGGGTCTGTCTCTGTGCTACCTTAACTAGGATCTGAATTCTGACAGATGAGTCGGACCAACTTCTCCAGGTCTTAGGGTACAGTCAGAGGGCAGAACAGTTACCATGTATGCATCTGGCATGAAAAATAACATATGCATTTAACATCCTGAGACACTGACAGCATGAGGTGCAACTCCTGCTGCCGCAGAGAAGCACGGTGGGATATGACAGTCAGCGGAAATGCAATGGGGAAGGCAAATCTATTGTCAAAAGCACAACTGACTTGATACAGCCAAGGTCCAAGCATTATCATTTCAGATCTACCAAGTTTGACTGCTTGTGAAAGAGACATATTGGCCCTGTCATTTGCTCCTCCATCTTACCCTGCAGGAGAGTGCAGCCTATGCTCCCCAAAGGGTATAAGCTGTCACGGCATCACTAATCTTTCCTCCTAGGGGATACAAGATAACCTACTTCCATCTGCTGGATAAACTATAGTAACTCAATGTGGCTTCAGAAAAAATACAGTTATCTCCTCCTTAGTGAAAACAGAGGATTTATTTGATACTAATAGTGTTTGGTTTGGTTTTTTTTTTTTTTTGCATTAATGATCAATACAGTATGCACTACACTTGAAAAGATGAGCAATTGAATGAATTACAAGCAGAAGGTCTTGCTCTTCTGCTGACACTGCCCCTCATCCATTTCTTCTCTCCTGCATAAACTGTCTGGCATCTTAAGAGCCAATGAAAGATCAGACAGCCAGAATGAGATTCATTATTAGATCTTTATCTGTAAGTCGACTCTCCTCAATTCATAAAAATTCAGGATTAAATCTGCTCCTCTCTTTAATTTCAGTCAGATCCTTCAGCCCAAACTGTGAATGGAGTTGAACTAAGAGAAAGGAATAAATGAATGTCAAATGAAACACCCAGAGTCTTTATCACTGTTATTATAGTAAAGTTTCATATGCACGTACTGTGGGTCTTAAATTAAATGTCAAATATTATCTGGCACCAGGAACATGAAGTATAATCAAGAAAAAAAAGCCTCACAGCTTTGCTCTGCTTGTAAAAACTGCGGTTGCCTCATTCAGATCTTAGGGAAAATTATTTACCATTTGTCAAACAGAGTTACCAGAATCTATTCACTAATGCCTATCAAAAAGAGTTGATGGTAAGGAACAAGGGCGATTTTAAAATCCTATTTGGATGTCAAAAAGATCTTCTGCTTTCGAAAGTGGAACAGAAGGCAGCATAGAGATGCTTCAATTTATTATTTTTTTTAAGTTGAAGTGGAAACAAGGTCATTAAATCTTCCCTTTCAGCTTGCCTGTATCCATCAGAAGAAATGCCTTGAGTTTACTTCCCTCTCAGACAATCTGGGAACCGTTGCAGCGTTTTCTTTTTTTAATAGATTCCAGAAAGCTAACCAGCTGGAGTTTATGAAGTTTAGTTAATTGCATCAGCATATTGGTTCCATGTTTGTATGGGGAAATGTATAGCTGGAGACAATGCTAGCTGATTATCCCTCCAGCAGCTTGCACCATGGCACATCATGCTGCTCACTGCTGCATTAGAAACTCTGTTTGGCAATGGAAAAGTTGGGATCTACTAAAAAAACCTGCTGCTGTGTCCAGAACCATCAAAAAAAAAACCCCACTGCACTAGAAATTGCTGATAATCATATAGGTTTCAGAAAATGTTGCATCAAAGAGTGAAATTTTGCTTTCAGAAAAGTAGAATAATGTGGGTAATAACTTTTAATAAGCTCTTGATTCCATCAAGAAGGAGCATTCTGTGGCCCTGCAGATTCAGAGCACAGCACTCTCAGTGCTACACTGAAAGAAGGAGGAGGACACAGGGAGAAAACAAACAGTAACTTCTAAGTGGCACAAGTGGGCACGCTTGCATGCCTAAGCATATGCTGGAAAACTTAAGGAAATTAAGCTGCCTCTCTGATGCATTAAATTAATTTCAAGAGAGGTCAGGGGATGTAAACTGGAAAATTGACTTAGGTGTGCCAGAAAACAGCTAGGATGTATGGCACACCTGATCTACAGGGAAAAAAAAATACAATCACAGGGAATTAATGTATCTTAGTTAGATTGAAACAACTCAGTCCTGCTTGACCAGGTGGAACCCAAGAACTAAAGTAACACCAGGGATACAGTTGTAGACACCTAAATTTATTCTTCACATTTCTCACTGGAAAAAAAACAGTCTTTCCCCATGCACTTACAATGGCAAACAATTGGTGCCAACTGAAGTCAAGCGCAAAGATATTAGCTGCAGGAAGAAAAGGCTGAATCAAAGTATTAAAGCAGAAAATAAAGCAAATTTCCACCATGAAAGCTCTGTTTGGGTGCTCGCTGCTTAAGCAGCCTTTCTTCTTCCAGCTTACGACAGAAAGCACAAAAAAGGCTCCCTCCAGGATCAAGATTTATGACCATAAACAACAGCAGAAATTCTAGTTGTGCTGAATTCCAGAAGGGACCCAGGACCCTTTCTGCCCTGTCGTTGGTCACAAGGCAAGACTCCTGACTCTCTCAACTCTTTAATTAAAAAANAGGAAGAAAAGGCTGAATCAAAGTATTAAAGCAGAAAATAAAGCAAATTTCCACCATGAAAGCTCTGTTTGGGTGCTCGCTGCTTAAGCAGCCTTTCTTCTTCCAGCTTACGACAGAAAGCACAAAAAAGGCTCCCTCCAGGATCAAGATTTATGACCATAAACAACAGCAGAAATTCTAGTTGTGCTGAATTCCAGAAGGGACCTAGGACCCCTTCTCCCTTTCGTTGGTCCAAAGGCAAAACCCCTGACCTCTCCAACCCTTTAATTAAAAAAAAAAAAAAGGCAATTTTGGGTATTGGGGAGAATGTTGGAAACCATTCAGGTTGTAATAGAGAAAGGAAAGGCTGTAAGATTTGTAGAAGACAAAATCATAAATCTTAGTGCACCCTTTGCAGAGCTCTAACATTAATGCTAAAAATAACTACAGTGCCTGCGGGATTTCAGCATTTGGATTAATCAAGTCTTATGGTGTTAAAGGATGAAAAAAAGCAGCCAAGGAACAAAGGATGGAAGGATTTCAGGACCTGAGAGTACCAAGAAGGACATGGTGTCCACAGAACAGGCTGCCATTCGTTACTGGCTGGGGCAGATGTTCCATAAGGATTACAGCAGGGGAAGGACGGAGAAAAAAATTGGGCAGGCACAAAAAGCACATTGAGAAACAGATCAGGCTAGAGAAGAACTGTCAGACTTCCCTACAAACAGTATTAAAGCTTAATTAGTCTGAAATATCATACTAAGTTCCACAAGCTAGCATATCCTATCTAGGAGCTGCATGTCTATAGCCATTGTTTTCAACCACAGCCTTCCAGATATCTTTCCAAATCTTGCTATAAGGTCAGATAGAGGATCCATTACTCTGGGTATTGCACCTTCATTCCTCTTTCCAGAAAGACCTTCTAAGCAGCTTTGTCCTATTCATTCCTCCTGATCATGTTAACTTCTAGTGTGCTTTGTGACATTGCATGAAAAGCTGAGAATGACTGACTTTTTTGTGATGCTCCAGTACAACCTTAGCTGCAACCTGGCAAAGCCTAGATCTCTTATGTGATGCTTTTCCAAAGACATTTTAAAATGAAATATGGTCCTTAAGGCAAGTGCTGTGGTATGAGGTCATTAAGCACTTGTCTGAAATTAGAGGAAAAAAAAATCCACCAAAACAGTGCTTACCAGTTATGCGTCCATAGTCAGAAAAATGAGGGGGGAAATATGACTTAGTACCAGGTACATTAAAAGCCTGCTTTCTGGGGTTTGGTGGGTTTTTTTTGTTTTGTTTTGTCTTTTTTTTTTTTGATTGTCAGACTTAATTAGAGCTTAATGCAATGTTCAGATATGCACTAACAATACACTGCAGCTAGATCAAGGGGAAAGAAAAGGCAAGAACAATTGCTCAATCACTTCTGTGATCTACTATTGTGTCTTTTGTGTCCATGAACTTGAACTTTATCCTTTCTACCATCTCCAGCATAAGCAGGTTCGTTCAGTACAACAGGCTTCTGTTCTGTAAGGAATAGAAGCAGGGGACACTGGACAACGCTTATTTCAACCCTACAAAGCACAAAAAAGATTCTCAGTAAACAATGGGAGGCAGCAATTTTTCAGCTTATTCTATCAGTCAAGTTGCAGCAAAACTATGAATACATTAGCCTGCCCTCGTGGGAGTGCTTTTGTTCAGTCAATAGAACCAAGAAAGAATGAAAAATAATGAAAGAAAACATGAAGGGGGGGAGGGATGAGAAGAAGGAAAAAAAGTATAGCTGCCAGGTAAACCTGGCAGAATGCAAATTAAATTCAATTGCATACGAATTTTCCTCATGGATTTTTTTGCATACTTGTGGCTCAGGAGCTTGTGGGGAACATTCAGTTCTTACGTGTACAGGTGTTAAATTTGCTCTCTATGACATACATTGAGTGTTCAATAAATTAATACTCTGGTTCCATTTTAATTTATTACTAAATTGGACTAGAAAGAGATTAAAAATATTAATTAAGGAAGAAATCAAGAATGCATGCTTAAGGAAAGAAAAAGTGAAGCATGAGGCACTGAAGCAATACCTGAAATACCTGTTTCCTTTGTTTCAACTAATCCCTGCAAAAAAAAAGTTGTTATTTGAGAGGCAGCAGCTTGTTGTCAAAAGAAATACTTGAGGCAGAATGAGTCTAGTGAAAACTTTTTTCTAGAAGCATTTTTCTAATTTAACTATGACATTAAACAGAAGAGAATCCAAAAAATGTGGTAACACTTTGTTAGAGGGAAACTGAGATAACTAATCTCTGATTAAAATGCCCTCTGATTCAAAATGCCCATACTAAATCTTCTCCCTAATCCTAAAGGAACTCGAGTGTCTGACAACAAAATATTGAAGATTCTATTCTGCTCCCCTCCAGCAAGGAATGTGGGGAGACCACCTAAATCTCAAAGGCCAGACAACCTGGCAGCAGCCTTGCACATTATTTTCCATCTAATTCATCCAATAAATCATTCTCCTGCCTTTACCACAGGCAGGCCACATATAAAACAAAATGAAGCAGTACTCTCATGATCTTCTTGTCTTACATAGCCAGCACTTCAAGCAACAGTCAGTCTCAATGATACTGTCCGTTCAATAGATAAGTCTCCAGCGAAGTGCTCCAACTCATGGTTTGCTGACCCTTCTGGGGCAGAATTTACTATCTCCTCCTCTCTGCATAAGTAATTAGGTATTGATCAGAACAAAGAAAAAGTAAAAGGTTTGTTGCTGTATATCCCAAACTGAAACATGTCTTCTCCTTGGCATGGAAGACATTTCTGTTAACTTCATAGACTCATAGAATAGTTTGGGTTGGAAGGGACCTAAAGGATCATTGAGTTCCAACCCCCCTCCCATAGGCAGGGACACCTCTCTATAGATCAGGCTGCTCAGTGCCTTGTCCAGCCTGGCCCTAAACACCTCCAGAAATCAGAAACATTGAATTAATTTAAGCTATGTACATTATGGTATCAGTTAAGAGTCATCATGGGCTGAGGGCAGATTCTGCATAACTTGTGGGGAGCAGCAGGCTCACACAGTGAAAGTAAGGGCTGTCTTAATCTGAATATAAACTTCTGCCTCTCCCCACATTCCCCTTTCCTTCTATTTGGGCTGACGGTTGGACTCGATGATCTGAAAGGTCCCTTCCAACCTAGATGATTATGAAATTTAGTAGGTACAAAATCAAAACTAGGATCTAAAAGCCTCCCACCCCACTGTTACACAAGAGCACTTGAATTGGACATGTGGAAAAGCAGCCATCAGGCTACTTCTTGGGGGGCATACAATGGGACTTGTCAGGGTTATGAGGGCACCTTGTGCCAGAAAGTTCCTTGAACGGCCTTGAAACTTCCACCTGACAGGGCAAGAGGACTGCACACGGAGTCACCTCCTGGAGGGTCATGGTAGGAGGCGGGGAAGAGAGGTGTTCAGGAGAGGCCGTCTGAGTAACAAACACGTCAAGGAAATCCAGCACTGCGACCATTATCAAG
>VZTY01006484.1:107680-126511 GCA_013400935.1 Turnix velox | reverse complement strand
CCCAGTACTGATCCTTGAGGAATACCACTCATCACTGGTTTCCACTTCAATAATGAGCCATTGATTGCAACTCTTTGAGTTCAACCATTCGACCTTATTCAGCAAGTGGTCCATCCATCAAACCCATTCTTTTCCAGTTTGTTGACCAGGATGTCATGTGGGACAGTGTCAAATGTCTTACACAAGTCCAGGTAGATGATGTCAGTTGCTCTTTCTTTATCTACTGATGATGTGACTTTGTCATAGAAGGCCACCAAATTGGTCAGGTATGATTTGCCTTTGGTGAAGCCATGTTGGTTGCCTCCAATCACCTCTGTGTCATTCTCCACGTGTTTCTGCAGCACCTTCAGGTGCTTCCATGATTTTGCCAGGCACAGAGGTGATTATATTCTGGATCTATATTCTGGCTTTCTTCGGTTATCTTCTTGGGAACTAACTGTACTCACATGTACAGTAGAAGCCTAGGACTTAAATCAGAGAAGTATTTCATAATAGACTGATGACTCCAAAGTTGGGAGATATGATGCTTAGACTGAGGCTTTTTCCCAGGTGCAGCCCATTAACAGACCTCACTTGACAAACTCCTTTTTGTAACATTATGAAGAGTAAGAACAATGCAGAAGGTTGTCTTTGTGTTTCTGCCCAGGCATCCATCTCACATACTAGTGAAACCAACTGGATTTTCATATCAAGTTGCTGCTACTTTTTTTGATCCTGACGCCACTCTTCCACCACAGCCCACTGGGATGGGAAATAGCTGTACTAAACCAGCATCATCTGGTGTTGGACACTTTGACTCTGTTCTTGACTCAAAACTATAGAGACAGAAATGATACAGACATCCTCCCTAGTCATAGTGCCAATCTTTGTGTCCACGGACATATCACAGCACTGACAAGGGTGGGTCAATGATAGTACATAAGCCTTCCAAAGTGAGTTGGGGCAACTACAAGTGGAGACAAGGAGAGGTGAGAAAAGAGATCACCTTCCAAAGACACTGATGGCTTCCAACAATAGTATTTAAAATTTGAGTTTTTCAGATGTACCTTGATAGACCCTAACAGCATCTAATGCAAGTGAATGCTCCCATGCTATGCCAACTGCCATTACCTCAAAACCTTTCACTTCACAGTACTCACCCCACTGCTGAAGTACTCCTCTACACTACATTTAACAGACCTTCACAAACCAAGACCAAATGTTATCCCACATGCATTTGGTTATTTCCCCTGCTCCTCACCTTCCTTTCTTGCTCTAAGTCTCATGAGGCTTATGGAGTGCCAATCAATAGACTTTCCAGGTATGCCACTTTGGATGGCACAATCGTCTCTCAAGCAATCAGCCTGTGACATAATAGGCATAAACAACAACAAGAAACAAAAAGCAAAAGCAACAATGTTTTTACACAGGTACCCCAAGTCACCAAACAAGGAAACCATAAAGTAGTAACATAAGGTATGTTGGCAGGATTGCTTCCAAACATCCTTTTTTTCCAAGCAGCATGAGTGTCAAGTGTCTTGAGGCACCAGCAATAATCAAGTCAAAAGGCAGAATGACTTATGCTAAGGAGCATCCCAACACTAAATTAACATCCCCCTGAAGTGATGGATAGATGGATAAAGGGCATTTTTTCCTCTCTCAAGACATGGCAGACACTGGAAATGAAGTTAGAAAAGATTTATGCGCAGTTCTATCAGACTCCAGCTTCTGCCATGACCAGGCTCTATTTTGACTGTTCTGTGGCTCTGACCACTGATCAGTGAGAGTCATTTACTCCACTTTGGGTTTTCCTTCCTATATGGCTCTTCTGCAGGATGAGATTACTGTCCCAACTGGTTTACATTACTGTTCACTCTTAAGGAAGCATAAATAAACTAATCAGTGGGCACAATGACAACTGACAGCAAGGGCTTCTTTGCAGGAGTGGAAGGTGTGTACTTTTGGCTTATACAGAGATACTACAGTCAGTGTGATCTATCCCAGGGTACCAAGATATGCTAGCCATTAAAGCCTCTCCAGTCTAGATAAAGGCAACAATTTCAAGTATATACAAATGCCAATTCATTTTATTCAATCTACAACAGAGCCAAGCTCCCTCCATGCATCAGGAATCCAGCTGACACATTGATACAGATGTTATCCTGCAAAGTACTTCTAACTTAAAATTATTTTACTTGTGCAAGTGCCTTCACCCAAGGCCCACATCACACAGACAGTGCAATCAAGGACCTAGGAGAGTGTCAGCAGAACATACGATGAAGACAAAATGCTAGCTTAATTCAAGAAAAATTTTAAGGAAATTCAAGTTTCAATTACCAAGTATTTATCTTGTCAGTAATGAGTATGGGAGAATCATGGTAAGATATGGGTAAACAGAAATCAGAAACATTGAATTAATTTAAGCTATGTACATCATGGTATCAGTTAAGAGTCATCATGGGCTGAGGGCAGATTCTGCATAACTTGCGGGGAGCAGCAGGCTCACACAGTGAAAGTAAGGACTGTCAGTAATCTCACAGCAACACCAAGCCAGCCAGAGACTACCTTGCTCCAAACCAGACTTCAGGAAAGACCCTGAGAAGGTAAAGATCTCTCAAAGCCTCAAGATTCTCAATTTTCTTTTAGTAGCAGCACAAAATAGAAGAAGGGACTCTTGCATCCTCCAAAAGCAAAGATGCTTGACACAAAACTAAACTCAGCTAGTTATGTTTCCTCATTACTTTCTGGATCTGTTGGTTTGCTTAATGTCTATAGACATGAGCATATAAGAACATACAGAGCTACCTAGCAACCCTGTTTGCATCAGTGTATAAGTGGTATGCCATTTTCTTTGGGAAAAAGAGGAAAGTTTCTGATTTTCAGGAGGAACGGTAAGCACTAAAGAAAGACTACTTCTTAGAGGAAGACTTCAAGCTACAATTCTTCTATTTCCCTGCCTAATAGCTTGTATTTATCAGAAATTTTACTATGCTTGATTTCCACTGAAGTCACAGTGGACTCTGGGCACAAAACCGGAGACTGAAATCCCACCTTTACAAATAAAATGCGCAAAATATGTAAGTTTTTCTCATAATAATTTAATCTAGCAAAAAAAAAAAGCTTTTTTTCCCAGCGTTGTCCATTGAGAGAGCACTTGTGCTATATATGCTGCCAAAAGTTTCCACAGCCATCAGAGTCTTCCACCACTGTTGGAAACAATTTGAAGACTAGAGGACTGATATTTTGCTAACAAGACTCCCAAACCAGCCATTTCCCTCCCCTCCCTAACTAGTATAGGTGATAACGAGGAACTTCCTAATGAATAGACAGAACATGGGACAACACAGGGCATGTTTGCTTCTTCCATTGATTGTTTTGTCTGTCAATGGACAATGTTACTGTCAAGTGAGTAATGAACTCCCAATCCCAGGGGCTTAATCTGAATATAAACTTCTGCCTCTCCCCACATTCCCCTTTCCTTCTATTTGGGCTGACGGTTGGACTCGATGATCTGAAAGGTCCCTTCCAACCTAGATGATTATGAAATTTAGTAGGTACAAAATCAAAACTAGGATCTAAAAGCCTCCCACCCCACTGTTACACAAGAGCACTTGAATTGGACATGTGGAAAAGCAGCCATCAGGCTACTTCTTGGGGGGCATACAATGGGACTTGTCAGGGTTATGAGGGCACCTTGTGCCAGAAGGCTCCTTGAACGGCCTTGAAACTTCCACCTGACAGGGCAAGAGGACTGCACACGGAGTCACCTCCTGGAGGGTCATGGTAGGAGGCGGGGAAGAGAGGTGTTCAGGAGAGGCCGTCTGAGTAACAAACACGTCAAGGAAATCCAGCACTGCGACCATTATCAAGAGCCACAGGAACAGTTACAAATTATGCTTGAAGCTTCTAGTTGCTGCCCTCACGGAAATCGCCCGTTGTCCATTGCCTGCGGGCTGAGCCCCCTCCCTCACAAACCCAAGTCACTCTTGACGCTGCCCCTAACCGTACCTTTCTTCAAAGCACCTCCATGCCACATAGACCAAAGCGAGTGCCCCTCAGAGAAATCACGGCGTGATATCTCACAAGGCTTCATCCGACCGTGTCCTGATATGTCCGTGCCTGCCACGTGGAGCGAGTGATACCGGCACGGACCGGCTGGGTAGGTGCGGGCCCCCGCCAGGGACCGCCGCCGCCTTAAAGCGGAGATACTCCGGAGCGGTCCTCCAGCGAACCTCTCCTCCCCGAAACCCGCCCTTCGGACGTGCACACACCCACAGGTTCCTCAGTGAATTCAAGAGCGGTACTTTGTATCACCAGTGATTCGCTGTAGCTGCGGAACAATCCATTATCCTTAATCTTGTTGCTAATTATCACCACAATTGTCACGGTCGTTATGAGTGATGCCTGCCAGGAACGTCACAAGGTGCAGCCATCTGACTGTAAATCTTTCTTTATTTAGGAGGGGTGAGTTCCCGCAGCAGCACCGCTACCCATTGCTCATCCCTGGTCATCGTGTCCTCTTTTAAGTTTTATCCTTTCGCAGCGGGGGATATTCGCTGTGCGTTCCCCCACATGCAAGATCCATCCAGGAAAACTGCCAGAGCAAAACGGTCGTTAGCGGAGCCCCTTTATATTGCCGGCCCAGCACTGAGGCACCTGCCTGCAGGCAGCGGCAGAGCCAGTGGCTCCGTGTGTGAAGCAGAAACAGCAACGCTTAGGGGTGCCATGTTTCTCACCTCTCTTGTCTTTGGGAGACGAGTGGGGCCAGAGCTCTCTCCCACACCAGCGGTAGCAGCTAGAGCCAACTTCATATTCTGATGCCCTCTCCCTGGAGGTGTTTAATTCCAGGCTGGATGAGGTATTGAGCAACCTGGCCTAGTGGGAGTTGTCCCTGCCTATGGCAGAGGGGTTGGAACCAGATGATCGTTAAGGTCCTCTCCAACCTTAACCATTCTATGATTCTATATAATCTCACTGCCAAAAATTCTGAGAAGGATGCAGAGGCACTCTCCTGCACAGGTAAAGGGAGCACTGTGCAGTGGCTCTGGTAAAGGAGGTGAGTGAAGGTGACTGTGACTGATGTTGGAAGTGATCAGTGGAGGTGGATACAGCCCTGAGCTTCCTTAGGAGAAAAATACACCAGCAGTGACTTCATGGGAGCAGGCCGTGCCTAGAGCTGCAGTGGGAGCAAACCTTACAACTGTGAGAATTTACCAAACTGCTTTCATTCAAAATTGCAGTTGCAGTCAAAATGCCATCTAGGATACCAATTTTAGCCCTTACTCCTCCCATGTGACAGCATCAGGAGGACCTGGCAGCTCAGAAAACCTCTCTGTGCCCCAGGAAATCCCTTACTAGAGCAATGAGCAGTGCAGCAGTGCCCTGCCAGAAATGACCCGTGGAGGAAAGGCTGTGGGAGAGGGGATGTGAGCATTGTTCTCTTCTCTCTACTTTGCAGTGTAACAGACCAACACATCTTCTTGGTATGATCCCCGGAGGCTTTTCACATGAGACTTATCAAGAAATAAGTCAAAGAACCTAAAAAGCTACTAATGAAGACCAAGCAAGTTTTTGTGTGCTCTAAATTCTCTCACACCGTTTTTCCCCAGCTGCCAGGCAGCCCATCCCTTTCAGCACACATTAGCAAACATTCCAGACAACAGGAGAAAGCATTCTATTTAGTCCTCAATTAAGGAAGAAGAGTTTACTCCCATCTCTCTAGGGCAGCAAAAACTGGAGCAGAGTGTTAGGTTCATTGAACGTTAATGATCTTTTCCTATTGTGCTAAATTATTGTTTCCTTAGCCAGTGATCAAACACAATAGCTTTATTAAAGCCCATTTCAGTTAGAAAAAAAGAAAGTGCCCGTCTGCTGCACTAGCTCTCATGAATGGAAAATAAGTGAGGGCCATACAACAGGGTGATTGCTGGAAACAAGGGAAGCGTTGGTCCCCACTGCTTTTGCAGATGCTGTTACCTCTTCCCCGTTCCAGTAAGAGAGATATCAAGCTGCCTCAACGACAAGCTGATTTCAGCTTTGTTCTTACCCAATTGCATGTTCTTATGGCTCTCTTCGCTACATGGCAGGCACCACCAAGCAGGTCTCTGGCAGTGCCCGGTTCACAAGTATGTAGAGCTCAGCCCACAAAAAATTTTGAAAGTGCTAAAAAGGAATTTAGCTTGTGTCCCAAGCTGGATTAAGGTGCATGCTTTTAGCTATGAGAAGCAAGTGCAGGCCATAACAGTACAACCTTGTGGGAAAAGATACTCTGAAGCAAAATGAGCCAATTTTGGTGCAAGTCTATGGAGCCAACGCTCTCTTTAGACACAATTAAATTGAACTATTTTAGTGGACTTCTGTGGAGGCCACAGTCCAATATAATTATGATGGTAAATTGATGTTCTGATATGAGTATGATGCTGCTAAAAGGAAAGAAAATGAAGCCACAGCAGATATATGGCTACAAAAGATTAAGACTGAATTTAAATTAGGGGAACACTGTAAACACTTCTGAAATGTATTTATTTATACTACACATCCCCTGTGTTCCTTCTTGGCACTATGGTGCTCTTGTGAGTTGTTTTCCTCTCACCCAAGGCTCAACACTGCCTTGTGTCCTGTCTGTAAAAACCAGGTGCATGGCCTCATCTGCTGCAAAAGAAAAATTCAGAGGCAGAGGTGTCATTTCCAGAAGTCCCTGAGCAAAAAGTAGATGTGTGTTGCCCTCTCCCTATCTGCTTGCCCTAGTAGATTGACTCTAGTCAATCTACAGTAGTCAGGGATACTCTTGCACCACTCTTGGTCATTCATCTTCACACCACTCTCCCACAATACTTAAAATGCCATTGCTCTTAATCTGCAACATACGGGCCATATCTCAAATTAAATGGATCTGGGTGAGAAACAGAAATTATCTAGGCACATAGAATTATAGAATAGTTTGGGTTGGAAGGGTCCTTAAAGATCATCGAGTTCCAACCCCCCTCCCATAGGCAGGGACACCTCCCACTAGATCAGGCTGCTCAGTGCCATGTCCAGCCTGGCCCTAAACACCTCCAGAGAGGGGGCGTCCACAACCTCTCTGGGCAACCTGTTCCAGTGTTTCACCACCCGCACTGTAAAGAATTTCTTTCTTATATCTAGCCTGAATCTACCCTCTTCCAATTTACATCTGTTTCTGGTCCTCCCATCTGATATCATATTAAAAAGTCCTTCCCCTGCCTTTCTGTAGGACCCCCTCAGGTACAGATAAGTTACATGGAGGAGGGAAGAGAGAAAACTGAGTGCTGAAAGGCGAATGCTGCCAAGCACATGGGGAACAAGTTCAGCAGTCCGCCAGGGGGCAAAAGATTTGCTTTATTTCAACAAGACATTTTCCTGCTACGGGAAACCTCCTGCCCCAATCTGTCTCTGCCTTGCCATCCATGCTGCAGTGCCCTCTGATATTAAATATCCTGCTTGGAATCTACCTGTATAAAGGAAGGATCAATAAGCTCTCAGTTTTGCATCCATGGCAACACATACTTCATTGTTCATTTTATCTTGAACAAAGGAAAATTAAATACTTGATGTGAAAAGACATGGGGTTTCAGGGAAGGAGGAAGGCAAGGAGCAAACTGACTTTGCCTACAGCTGCAAACCTATCATACAGAATCCTTTATGCATTGCTCCTAATGAAAGTGCTGATAGACCAAAACTTGAGGCTCTGTGAGGTGCATATGAATGTGAGACTTATTTCAGCTGTCATTACTCACAGTCTAATTCAAACAAACAGAACTACACCAATGGTCAACAGACAAAATAGGCAAGGAAATAATTCTCAAAAAGTAATAATAGAAAAAAGACACTTCCCTGAAAAAAAAAACAAAACAACCTACCAAGACAGATCAAACATTTACACACTAACAATTTTCAAAACCTGATTCTGGCCTGACTTATGTGGACAGAAAGATAGAAAATCAGTTTTCAAGCTGCAGTGATTTAAATAGTCCTTCCTGTGTTTTGGAACCCTGGAAGTGTTGCTAATATCAGGTGTTTTTTTGTGATTCACGGGGTTTTATACCTGATGATCTATAGGAGCCTTCCCTGCTTCTAATGATTTGAGTTCATTACTTTCCTGTCTTAATAAAAGTATGTTTATTTTCTTTTTTTTTCAAATCAAATTATTCTGAAGTTAGATTGAACAGAAATTAAATCAGGTAGTAAACAGCATAAAATGGCCTGATTTTCTTCTGCTGTGTCCCTAGAATTTTATTCACACAACCACGGAGTCAGTGAAATGCGTAAAACTATACATTTCTCATATGATTTAATCTTCAATAATTACAATCCATCCTTTTAAAATGGCAAGATCCCACACCAAGAGCAAGGCAGTGGAAAAATAGTTTCCTAGCTGCATGAAAAACCTACACTGAAATCCCAAATCTTTCTAAGTCATTACTGCACCCCCAGCAAGCACACATACCTACGCTAATATCCAGTGCTGCCTTGACTCCTCCATCCAAGGAGTTTCAAATTTCAGTTTTAAAGCTCTGCTCTTTCAGGAATAGCTTTGATCCAGGAGTGCTATGAGGACATGTGTGATCCTCCTAAGGCAAGGGGAAACCAAGCTTGGGGTCAGGCTACCTGGTGCACTTCCTACAAGCAAGCCTGGACACAATCCCAAAGGGGTCAGTGTGTCACGTCAGAGTAACCATTGTGCAAACACTCATCTGCACACCGAATCCTGACACTCCCGAATCAACAATACCTAAGGAGCAGGAGCTTGGTCCAAAAGGCTCCACCATCACAGAGCTTCTTCCTGGTTTCTTCTTAATAATGTATGCAAATATGCTCTAGCTGGTTGCTAGCAAATGTAGGAAAGCACAAAGACCACAGGCTCAAAAGAAAATTTCTGCAGCTCATACAGCACTGTTGGGTAAAACCTTACAGATTTTCAGCAGATGGTTTAATACAGGGCAGGGACACCAAAAGACAAAAGGTGTAGGCATGTAAGCTATTGATGTCACTTTTGTGCTCATTCAGAATAGAAAGATACAGTGAAAACATGGTGAAAAAGAGAACTAATTATTCTGGTTACTGAGGAGTGTGTGCAAATCTCTGCCCTTCAAGTCCTGTGTCACATTAAGACTCTAGGAAAAATATGAGACTGACAAAGATGTCACATTAAATACAGGATATAACCATGTCACAGCTTTCACTTACTTGCAATTATGACCCTGAGGCTTGTAACTATAATCCCAGGACTACATTGCCTTCCCTTTATGTTCAAACCTGGCATTGCTGGAAAACAAGCTGAGCTGTGCAACAGGGATATGTTGCTCCTTCAAGGGCAGCAACACAGCACTGGGCAGAGGTGCCAGGGAAACTAAGCAGCAAGTTTTTTGCCAGCCCATGGCAGTGAGGGTAGTCTCAGCTGCCAGCTGGAGGAAGCAACCCCCCTGGGGGGACATAAACAAGGGCCCCTCCTTCCCATGGCAGATGGTGAAGGTTCCCACTCCTGCCCACAGCACCAAGAGCAACTCTGAAGACAGAGAGCAGTGCTGCCTGAGCAGCATGGCTACAAGAAGAAAGTCTATACCTAAGCCCTGGTTATTTTGGGGAGAGGTTTGCCTTAGCTTACCTCCGCCATTAATGCAATATCTGCTAGAGCTCACCCATCACTGGCCTTGCTTCTCTACTGAGTTAGGTCTCTGGCTCTGCCTGTACTATGCAACATGCTTTTGGCTTCTCTGCTCTTGTTTTCCTCTCTTTAACACAAGGGCATTAAGAGACTGACTACAGGAGCACTGTGGTGCCTAATTCATCTTTGTATAGAGCTTTGAATCCAACACGAACTTATCTGAAAAAGTCCAAACTACTAGTGTAACATCTTCAATATTATCACAGTATTTATCATACTTCTGTCTCTGAATAGTTCATGCCATTATCATTAAACATGAATTTAAAAATTTATTATCTGTCCATGTTATATCTCAGCACCTTGGCAGCCCTACAGAGATTCGGTAAATGCTTTTCTCTTATTTGCACTTTCCCAATAATTTCAAGATGTATGCACATCTGAAATGCTAGAAGTCAAAATTCTGCCATTTCGAATGCACAAAAGGCTCCATCTGGCACACCTGTATTTTTCCAGATATTATACAAACTGAGAAATTGAATGTTAATCATTTTTCTGATTAATTCATATCTGGTAGGATGTTTTTAATGTTGTTCAGTGAGTACTTTTCTTTCTGAGAAGAAATTCAATGACAGTGAATATATCTGTAGCTGCTGCAATTGAAACCGATGGAGATCATTAAATTTACAGGAGATTGAAAAATTACAATACAGAAAACATTTATTTGCATTTGACCATAAAATAGCATGCATTGTGTTCCTTATCACCCTAGCTGGTGGTTTTTTGGCACTATGTGTAAGTAGGGGAAAGTCCTCCTACACCAAAATAGCAAAGAAGAGGCATCATAGAATGGTTTGGGTTGGAAGGGACCTTAAAGATCATCTAGTTCCAACCCCCTTGCCATGGGCAGACACATCCCATTATACCTGGTTGCTCAATGCCTCATCCAGCCTGGCCTTAAACACCTCCAGGGAGAGGGCACCCACAACCTGTCTGGGAAACCTGTTCCAGAGTCTCACCAGCTTTACTGTAAAGAACTTCTTTCTTATATGTAGCCTAAATCTACCCTCTTGCAATTTGCATCCACTACCCCACAGGGCATGCATACTTGTCTGTAAATTGCTTAACATGTACCAGCACGTGCAAACATTGTTTGTCTCTGAGAACTTGCAGCAAAGCAGAGATAGAAGCCAAAATTATCTAGATGGTAAAGAAACGGAATGGAGCACTTTGAACAGGGCAAGGGGTCAATATGCTCAAGCTGTCTTTTCAAATCCGGCATTTGCTCATTACCATGTAGCCCATGGCAAGGCAATCAAACATGTCAGGATGTCATAAATAAGGATTTAAGAATTTTAAATGCTATTGGAAGAATTTAGTTCCCTGGAGTGTGCTCCTTTCTGCTGGTCAGACTGCTGAGTCTCTTGCCAAAGCAGCCATCCCACCCCCGCAATTTGGCAGCGCTCCTGTCCCAACCTTTCCACTGGCAGGAACAACAAACCTCAGCTGAGTGGCATACAGCTGCAGTCTCAGCTTGCAGGATGACTCTCCCTGCTTCCTGATGGATCCTTCTGCTTTTGATGCCCAGCTCCCTCAAAGGTTGAACCTTGTGTATCAAGAGCAGCTTTAGCTGCCCAAGCACCAAGGATGATCCTGGCAAGGAGAAGCACCAAGTCTGGAGCATGGCAATACATTTTGTTAGCAAATACACAGAAATACCCAAATTTTTTGTCACTCAATACATGCTAGAAAATCTCATGTCACATTTCCTACTTGTGTCAGATGACAGCTGTGCCTGTCCTGGCCCTAAGACTGCTTTCCTGATGTCACCAAAAGCACTGCTAAGACAGACATGATTGCTGTAATGTTTTAAGGGAAGTAGATGTTGCCACATGAAAAAGTTGTCTGATTTCCTTTCAGTATAAAAGAGATAAACCTGACAGTTTGAAAGAGAAAAAAGTGTAGCCTCATTTGTTAAGATATACAAGGAAAAATTATTTTCTTTTACAAAATATATGAAGAAATAATTTTAGTCATATTTATGGGAACAGCCTAATTTCAAGGAACACCAGTTGTAGAGTCTAAAATACAATTACTGTGGTGTCCTGATTGTGTAAGAGAGGTCTATAAAATGGAAGTCGGCTAACTGCAGTCACTTAAACAAATAAATGCTGTGAGTAGACTCCTGGCTTGTCTACAAGAAATGTATGGATAAAAAAGAAATTATAAAAGCAGCTTTAAATCATGGTTTATTAATGCCCTTTCCCCCATAGTAGGGCACAAAAAAGAAACTGGCAAGACAGGTACATTAAAAAATTATGACTTCTCTGACTGAAACATATGATATGCAGAAACATGCTCCTTTTATTTTGTGCCAGGTTGAATATAAAATATGTTTGTTCCTTACCTCATTACCAAGTTGCATTACACTTCAGGTAAATGCCTGCCTGTCCTCACTGGAAAGCATTTTTGAAGGTCATAGTCCTAAGAGGAGAAGGCTTTTGGCAGAAGAGGGCCTTTAAGGGAGGAATACATAGAGATAGCAGAACAGACATGAAACATTAACAGTTGCCTTTGCTTTCCACAAGCTACTTTGGGGAACCAAGAACTTCATCTACAGTTCAGTTAAAAAAGGAAGGTCAACTTCAACTCTGTCCATACAGACAAACAGCAATTTTAAGTCCCACAGACTCTTCTGGGGAATATGAGGAGCAGCAAGTGGCAGCAGTGAGGGAGCCCTCACAACAAACCACACCAATCCCAAATCTTTGTGAACCCTCATCATGATACGGCTGCAGCTGTTAAGCTCTGACTGTCTCAGGTCCAAACAGTTTTTAGAACTCTGGGCTGTTAGAAATTTGGATATTAAATTACATAGGTGGATTTCATGGAACAAAGGGAGCTTATTAATGAGCTACTCACAACTCAGAACAGGGAAAGTAAAAACACTTTCAACATTTCACAAGTAAATAAAATTATTTGAATTTAATTAAATGTTGAGGCCAGTGCAAATTATTCAAGATATGTGATTTTATGCAGGTTGAAATCCATCAGCTAACAATAACATTTAATGACAGGTTTTGAAAAAGAGCTTTCAAGATTGTCAGTGGTCTACAAAAGGGAAGGGCAGGGCCCCTGCGCTCAAGTGCAAAGGCTTTCTAGTACACACAGTTTTCTCCTTGTTCTGTGGTACAAGCTGCCTATAAAAGATCTATTTCAGGGGTTGTTGCAGGAAACCTGTCACAGAAAGTGGAGAAAAGGCCTGTGGGGGATGTGTTGCCTCCACACCCATGCTGTTTCCTCAAAGGATATTTGCTGTTTGCCATCCCCAGCATCTGCAAGGATTTCAGCTCTTTCCCTGTCTTTTTTGGAGTGCTTTCCCCTCCAGTTCCCATATCCTTCTATACCTCACAAAGTAGTATGTGTGAATTTATTGAGTGCAACCCATTGCTTTAGACATTTGCCTGCTTTTAAATGTTTCAAAATGCATTTGTTTTTTTGTATCTTTCATGTCTTCCACTGCTTCCTCAAAAACACCTTCTGCTGTCTTGCCACCAAGGTCTGGACCTTGTATACATTTTAAAATGGCCAGGTGACAGAGGGTATACAAGCGTGATGATATCCTACAGCACATGTAGCAGTGCAATTTAAATCTGCTTGCATTATTTGTATTACAATATACCGTAAATTACTCTTCCCCAGCTTGTATTCTGCTCTGAAATCACCCTACCTGCATTTCCCTGCCTGGGATAGGAAACAGATGGGTCTGGGTCTTCAGGATGTCTAGTCAGTTTTGCCTATGTCAGCAATAGCTGCATTTTGCAGTCGGACTTCCCTTGGGTTTGTTTCCTTGCAGAAACAGCCTGAATGCCACAACACACAAAGCCTCACAACCCAAAACCCACAAGAAGTTATTGAATAGTAGGATCACTCAAAACCAGACAGTCCGACTACTACATCAGACTCTCCTTGTTGCCCTGTTACTGTCACTCATCCCCCAACAACCCATCTGGGGCTCTTTTCCTTCAGCGTAGCACCGGTTTGCTTTCAAATGGAATTACTCTCCTTTGTCTGCGCAGCTCCTTTCACACCTGCACACAGCACCAATCCTGATTTGTGCAGGCTTGCATGTCTGCTTCTGTAAGCTCATCCTGTGCCTCTGTCTAGAGCAGGCAATGGAAAGACACGGGGGTTAAGATGCCTAGGGTATAACACCTTGCTCCTAACTCATACACAAAGTGCAGTGAATTAGATTACTTAGTGCCTGAAGGTGAGACTGAGAATGTTTGTTAAAACACCAGTTGACCCACAGCAAAATATTCTTTGTCAACGCAAAGATGTGAATCAATATTGGGAAATAATTTCTGCCCAGATAAGTGCACATTACTTTGCTGGGGAGAGCTACATTAGTATCCGACAGGGGAAGGTGAAAGTTTTTCTAGGTCAGTGAGTCACAGGAGCTGTGCTGTTGCCTGGCAGGCACTGCTTACTGTGCAGTCCAGCCCACACTCGTGTGAGCTTTGTTGCCTTCAACCCAGGCAGTGCAGCGATTAAATTTTATGCTGTGGTTGCAAAGTAGTAGTAATATGCGAGACAGAATTAAGTCTTAATATGATTTCATATCCAAGCAACTCCCAGACCACCTAGTAATGCTAGTAGAAAATTCTGAACGTTAATACCATTTTTAAAAATGCATGGAACTTTAAGGGGAAAAGCAAACCATAAAAACTATGCTGGTGATGTTAAACGCATGCTGAAGAATCAGTAATTCAAAGAGTAACTAACAGTATTTTCACTGTATTCCACTGGCCTTGAGTTATTTCCTGAATCTTTGAAAGGGCTTGATATGCCCTCAGTTGGGCAGTGAAGTGAAGGATGGCACCAGTGGTGTCATTAGTTCCATCTCCAGGGCAGCTGCTTTTGTGCAATAGGGGACTTAGTGCCTGGGAAGAGCTTTCCAAGTGGGGAGGGAAATTTTCAATCGGAAACCCACAATGCAAAAAAAATACAAATTGCAAACTACTTCAGTTGCAGGCAAACAAAAGCAGAGATTTGTGCTGTGAAAGCTCTACTTTTTCACTGAGAGCTCTGCTGTCCAGTGCTCTCTGGGGGTGCAGCAGGCACTGCAAACATTATTTAGATACCCCTTCTTGAAAACTGTCAACTTTGTCATCCCTTCACAATAGTAACATTCGAAGGGAACATCACAGTGAACATCACAGTGACTATGAACTCAAGCTGGAAGTAGCAACAACCCTCTACCCCCACATGCCTTTTTAGATTCCAGTGAAAGAAAAAAATCTAAGGAAGGCATTCTGAATTTAATCATGGAATCACACAAAAATACAGGACTGAATGAAGTGCATTCAAATTTCAGCATCCTCTAGATGTTTTGTTTCTGAAGCTAGTATTATCAGTCTCCACAGAAGTGAAAAACAGCCCTCCTCTCTTGCATATGGGACAAGACAGCATGCTGCCAGTCCCACCCAGCCTTTCCAAGATGCTTCTCAGATTTGTGCAACAGCTCACAATCTGACCAAGGTACCAGTGCAGTTAACCTGTAAGCACATAGTCCACTGAAAGCCTGTGAAAACTGTAGGAAGCGTTCTGCTGAGTGAGGCCTAAAGACCTACAGACCCATTCTGATACAAGTTGTGCAGAAGATTCCTTGAGTCTCAGGTTAAGTGCTACTGAGCTGCCAGCAATGTACAACCAGAAGTAGTCAATTCTGCTACCGAGAACAATCTTCTATTTGCAGCTTCCACATCCTAATTTTTTTCTGTTCTCAAATAAGCAACGGTCTTCTTTACCTGTCTAATTACTGTAACTCAAAGGAAACTCTACTGGAGGACATGAGAGTTAGACAAGTGCCATTGAAGTTATACTAGAAAAAGTTTTACAGCATTTCATCCTTTTGCTCTGCGGGAAGACAGGCAAACATCATATACAGCATATACAGCTAAACCAGCATGCTAAAAGTGTTCCAAACCCAGACCACTAATTCTGCCTTAAAGAAATCCCACAGAATTTTTCCCCACTATTTTCATTAATATGATGGTAAGTCAACACTTTGTCTGGTACAGAAACAGTTTGATCTGCACCAAAAGGATACAGTTTCTCAAGTACAGCGTTTCTAGTTTCACACTGACCTACAACTACCTCATTTTTGAACAGGTAACCTATATTTAACTTAAGGCAATTAGCAGTCATCAAATAGAAAACAATGTTCCTTCATGAAAGGTGCATTATCTGGGCTCTGACTCTAATAAGGTTGCAAAGGAGATTTATTTCCCATTAGCCATCAAACCCACAGTTGTGCCACTTAAACAGAAACAAAACCCTAGACGTCTGTGGCATGGAAGTTTGCTCTTCACATTGGTTCAAAATTTATTCCAGCAGTTCATTATTTAAATGTATTTTCTTTAGGTGAATGCAACAGAGCTGCTGCATTCAAGTTACAAAGAAGTGCTAAAAAAGAAATAAGATTTACACGGTTAAATTGTGTATTATCATGTAAATGAAAAACGAATGTCTCATGGGATTTTGTGCATTGTTCAGAAAGATGAACACAGTGAACTATAAATACATGTTCAGTAGAGAGCCTTGTCAGTGAAGCAGTTGAATGAAAGCTAGTCTTGGAGCCTGCTGATGCATTTTAAAATAGATACTCATATACACTGTTGCAATATCCAATACAGCTAAGTGACCATTAATTTTGTTTATAAAACTAGTCTTGTCCTATTAAAAAAAAAAAAATAAGGAAAATGCTGTAAAGGCCAAAGAAAATTGTCTTTATGTGAAGTTTAACCTAAATAAGTTAATGTTAACAGACCAAAATCTTCTGTCAACAGATATTAATTTGCAGCCCTCTCTGAGTTCAGAGGAAGGTTGGCATTCACATAGTGAAGAACAGTACCCAATTGCTTAGCAGCCATTGAACTTGCTGTCTTCATCAAGAGGTGTGTCCAGATGTAGAAAAGATTATGCTGCTGCATAATATATAAGAATATATATATTATATGTGGGGTTTAAAGAGGATTAGTTAATCCTTTGTCCACATTCTGTCTGTATTTTGAGCAATATAGCAGCCTCCTCTATGAATATTGGTACATGTAAAAAAGCAAACAAGAGATGCAAATACTTTGTACACCCAATGCAACCACTTTGTCCAACCTAGAATGAAATTTGTATGGGAAAAAGATCACCAATTATGTTAGCAAGATTAAAAAGTTTCCTTGTTCTTCAATTCTGCCTCAACTCTCACTGCAAAGATAACCAAAACACAAAGACTAAGAATCAGGACAAAAACCCACTGAAAGCAACTGCCACCTCCAGGGATATCTCTTGTACAGTCACACTTGACATAACCTGTAGTAAGAGGTTGGTACCCAGTTCTAGCACCCAGAGAGACCGTGGCTGATAAGCCCACACCATCCGTATCGGTTTGTGGAAACTAATGTCATGTTATCTCAACAGTAGTCAAGGCAGTTAATTTCAGGCTTAAAAAAACAGAAAAAGGTCTATTCAGCTCAAATATGCCATAGTCACATTACTTTAGTCACCGAAAGAGCTTTGGCACTTTCAGTGACATGACAGCTAGGAAAGAGAGGGAGAGAAGTAAGAGCAGCATTTAAAATCTAAATTCTACCTCTTCTTGACTCGGAAAAGAAGAAAAACTTTGATGAAAAAAGCTGGAAAGAAGTGATTTCTGTTATACACCAGGGAAAACTCTGAACTTCTCTGTCACAGCTCAGGCAACACTCAGGAGAAAGAGGGTAAAACATTAACAGTTTACTGAAATATCAGTTTCTTTAGTATGTTACAGAAAAGATTGTGAACATATATAATGTACAAAAAAGGCAGACATTTTAAAATAAGAAAGAATACTTTTATAAAAAAATTAAAAAGTCAAAGTAAAGTGCATGACAGTTTTTCCTCCACTTCAACTGCTGTGTCAGTCTTAACATAGCAATGTTTTTAAAACCTGGAAGATCCTCTTCTGTCACCCATTAGTCAGTTACTGTACTCATCAGATGAAATGATGATGGTGATTATTAGAAACAAATGCTTAAGAATAAAAGAATTTTAAGCAGATACATCCAGAGCAAGGACTAAGAGCTAACAGAATTAGAATATGAGCTTCTTATACACTTCTCACCGGCAACATAAAACAATCAATCAGTAAAAATGTTCACTCTCGTTAAAGAAAATCAGTAGGAAGTGAGCTTCATAAATAGAGCAGTTCTGATAGTTAGGGGCTCCCCTATTGTGCAATCGGTTCTGGGTGCATGAATATAAACACTCATACTTAAATATACTATTGCAAAAGGAAGAATATATAGAAAAATGCTTCCATCCACCTCCTTTGGAAGGAAAAGGCAGTTGAGCCTGATCCAGGTAGAGATGACAGCTTTTACAGGGATTCTTAGGTCGCCAAGTGCACCAAGATAAGTTAAGGAAAGTTCACAAGATGATGAATCGTATTATTTTTTCAAGCTTTGGGAGCAGTGCTCGGCTATAATCATGCCGATCATGCTCTGCATCTTCTTAGACCTTGAAAAATGGAAATTAATTGTTCCTCTCGACAGTCTCGGGAGGCAGGTAATAGCCCGTTATTGCTCGCGTCAGAGTGTGAGCGTCCGCTCCCGGCATCCCCTCCCCTTCCCCATCTCCGACGGGGTCAGACCCGAGGCACCAAGCACGGAGGTGGCGGGCGGGCTCCGCCCTAGGCTTCGGCGACCGCCGGAGTGAGTAAGTCTCGTTTCTTCGTCCGGAAAAAAAAAAAAAAGCCCGGAGCGATGCGGCTGCCCGTGCTGCCGCTGCCACCGTCAGAGCACGGCGGCCTGAGCACGACAGTAGGCGATGTGGCGGTGCACAAAGTCGACGCGAGCCTGCAGCTGCTCGGCCTGATGCTCCGAGAGGAACCCGAGGAGCGCCCAGAGCGGTTCCCGCGCCCGGTAGCGGCGGCGGAGCTCGGCGGCGGCGCTGCGGCGTCGGTGCAGCTCGGCCACGCGCCGCACCGTGCCTTCGCGGAAGACGCAGACGGAGCGAAGCAGCGGCTCGTTGTAAGGGTCCCACATGGCGAGGAGGCGGTAGCCGTGCACCAGCCCCGCCTCGTTGTCCATGAAGACGAGCCCGCCGTCGGGAGCGCGGAGCAGGTTGCTGGTGGCGCGGTGCATCACCCGCGGGTCCCACTGCAGGCTGAAGAGGTTGCTGACCAGGCGATCAAAGTT
>VZTY01006484.1:91392-107566 GCA_013400935.1 Turnix velox | reverse complement strand
CAGCACCTGCAGCCGCCGGCCCGGGCCCGCCTCGGCTCCCCAAGGTGCGGGGGCCACCACGGCGGTGAGGTTGTCCACCCATCGGGTCAGGCTGACCACGGCGCCCTCGGCCCAGTGGGAGGCGCGCAGTTCCTCCCGCACCGGCTCCCACTGCCGGCCGCGGGACTCCACCAGGGCCAGGGCCATGGGCGGCAGCCGCTCCTGCATGCCCAGCACGCCGGCCAGGTGGTAGGACAGCGCCTCTCCCTGGATCTGCTCGAGGTTAATGCCGTAGCGGACACAGGCATGACTGCCGTCCGATAGCCTCGCCAGTCGGTTGGAGCTGCGTCCGCAGCTGCCCCGTTCCAGAGAGGCCACGCGGGCGGCGCGGGCCGCCGACAGCCACGCCGTCGCCTCCTCCACCGTGAAGCCTGGCGGCACCTGCGCCTCCAGCTCACGGCTCCAGAAGATGCCCCGCTCCACTGGAGAGAGGACGGTGGCCGGCGGAGGCGAGCCGGCCGCGGCGAACCGCCCTTCGCCGCCGCGCTCCTCTTGTCCCACCGCCGGCACCGCCAGCAGCGCCCGGAAAGTTTTCTGTCCTCCGCCCCCGGGCTTGCTCCGCGCTGCCAGGGACTCTCCCCGGACCCAGCGCTCCGGAGACGGCCCCGTGGGCATGCGCGGCTCCGGATCCGGCTCCTGGCGTGCCCCCGCCTCCCGCCGCAGCAGCACAGTCCAGAGCCCCGGCAGGGCGCCTAGCAGCAGTAGCCCCAGGAGGGGCAAGTGTCCTGGCGCGGCTCGCCTCGGCCGCTTCATGCTCCTGTCCCCCTTTCACGCCGGTGCAGCCCCGCCGCTCGGCCGCTCGGCGCGGCGCTGGCGCATGGTCGCGGCCCGGCCCGGCCGCCCGGGGAGCGAGAGTGGTCGCAGGCGAGTCTGGTGAACCCGGCAGCAGCCCCGCACCGTGTGCGCCCCGCTCTGCCGGCTGCCGGGAAGCACGGACACCAGCACCACGTGGGGGAGCTGAGGGGGAGGGGAACGCGCACAGCCCGCCCCGTCTCCCGGCGTGGCCTTCTGCTTAAAACGGCGATACCCCGTGCGGCGGTAAAGCGCGTCCGCTTGCAGCGGGCAGGCCGTCGGGAAAGCGGCTGGGTGCGGAGCGGTGTGGGGTCCGCGTCGCCCGCGGGGAAGAAAAGCGGTGCGGCGGGAGCGCTGTGCTCTGCTGCGTCCTCTTCTCCGCCGCCGGCAGCACAAAGGAGGCTGCACACAGAGGTAGTGAGAGGGGGAATGGGAAGGCGGTGCGCACGCCGGTGAGACCGCCCCCTGTCCGGTTGTACGGGCTCCCACGTGAGTACCCGGGCACAGCCGCGCCGCCTCCAGCCCACGCCGGTACGCTGGGGTCGCACGGCGGTCACTGGCGGATCGGCATCTCTCTGCCTCCCCATCCGCTCCCTCCGGCGCTCGCGGGAGCCGGCAGATGGTTACAACAAAGAGATCGCCGGAAACGTGCCACAGTGGACAAACAGCATGTGTACGTACGGGTCGGTACAGACACGCACTGAGGTGCCCGCTCGAGGAGCGTAACACCAGGGACCAAGCTGGGACACAGCGGCGCGAAGTCGGCAAGGCTTCCTATCGGGCAGAGACGATGCTGAACGAGAGCGAGGCGCAGCCGTGAGACCCTACAGACCCCACCTTCCGCCCTGCCTCCTCCCGTACGAGCAGCAGCAAGGGCCAGCCGCTGGGGGGCTCGTCTGCACGGAGGGGTGCGCCGTTCATGTGCCTAGACACTGGCATGGGACGTGCTCATTGGCTTTTCCTCACTCCACCCCCTCTATCCGAAGGAAGTTTCGAGCCTGCGGGGCTGTAATCAGGGTATATTCAGCCCCCGGGATTTCGTGCTCGACAGAACGATAGCGGGACTTCAACTTTTGTTCCCGTGAAGTCTTTAGGGTGTCTACTGGAAGATTAGCAGGGAAGCTATTTCTTTGTCGTCCTGTGCATTCCACCCTCCTCCCCCATTCCAGTTTCATGCCTTTACTGTGTTTTTTTCTGTATTTTACTGGAGGTCTCTTTTGGGGAAGAATATGTTTGTGAGACCAGTTAAACACTTCTCCTTTCTTCAATCAGTGCCATGACTGTTTTCCGAAGTAGTAAGTGGGAGTTGAGTCAGTGAAGCAAATGCATACGGAGTCTTAAAAATTACAAGTGAAAAAATCCCTTAATCATCTCCTCAACTCTTCCTACTTTCTTGAGATACCACAGCAACTCCTAGTTTGCTAACCACAGTATAGTCTTGCAGGTTGTATGGGATACAACTTGTTTTCTCTTAATATAAGAAAAAGGGAATTCTCTTTTCCAGGTTTTTGTTGTTTTGCTGTTTGTTTTGGGTTTTTTTTAAATTAAAACTCTCCAAACCCACCTTATCAATTAGAAAAGCCAAACCAAAAGAAAATTCACAAAAATCCCCTCCAAAACACAAACCCAAAGCACAAAAAAACAACTCCCTCGCCCGAGAAGCTGAACACCCTGTCGTTTGCCTCAGATTTCCATTTAAGCCGGGACTCCGTAGCCTTCCAGGGAAGCTCTGGCTGTAAAACGTCAATGCCTTATTCCAGTTAAATTTAGAGCACCCCACGGTCCCACGGTTTGCAGGTGGCAACAACTCCCCTTCGTTTGCAGGGCGGAGAGCGGATGCCGTTACTCCCGAACTCGGATAGAAAGGGAGGGGACCAAGGCGAGACTTTCCTCCCCGCTTTACCGGCGAGCCGAGCAGTCGTGTCGTACCAGCTCCCCCCACCGGCCCCAGCGCCGCGCTGCAGGCGCTGTAGCAGACCCTGTCGCCCGCTGGACTGGGCGGAGTGCCCGGCCCCGGCCCCCCGAGGCCACTCTGACCTCTGTAAGGGGACATGCTAAGGAGGCCGACTTGTAGGAAGCCTTTCGGAGGTTAAGGGCTCACTCCTGGATGCATTGATGTCTTGTCAAGAAATAGTAGTGCCAGATAGGGAAGGGTCAGCCGGCTCACGTCAAAAGTAGTGGATGATGCCTTTTCTAACAAGGTAACTTCACATCTTGTTTTTGACTGTTGTAACTGGGATGTTGAGTCCCTCATTTGGGAGCTTGCTGAAATAATGAGCAATAGTTACCATCCTGGCTTCCCTCAAATGCAATACAAGCTATAACAGTTCTTGTTATCAGTCAATTCAGGTCTCTTGCTATTCCAATCTCAAAGCCTTATTGCCAGATGATGCTTTACACTTTTACTCTTTGAAGCCACATGAGCTGCACGGTGAACTCTGGCTGTGCTGTTTGCAGCTGGTGGCTGCTACAATTTTCAGTGGCCAGTAAGAACAGTACAATTACATGAAGCAGGAGGCTTCTATCCAATAGTAGGCTGAATATTTTTACCAAATAAAAATGCTGCAACTTTCCATCTTGAAACAGCTATAAGAAAACTTGTAGCTTGTTGGAAAAGGACTGAAACTGGAAAATAAATTTTATTCCATACGTAGTTCAGACATTTATCTTTATTTAAGTGAATTATTTACATTTCTTTCAGGGTAAATTACACTTATTGTGAGTGTCTGGCTGCCAGTGCCTACTCTGGGAAGTCCCACCAGAGAAGTACCATTGCCATGGATAAGGATACTACATTTCCTGTTATAAAGATTAACAAAAGCTCCAAGATATGAATAATATTAATTTCAATTACAGATTGTCTCTTGTTATATCAGTGGTTAATCAACAGGAAATACTGTTACCACACCCTTAAATCAACCGCCGGGAAAACAGCATCTCCCCAAAATTCTCAGCCTTCTAACTGCACTGTTTTGAAAGAGAACAAACCGTGGTTTTGCAGAGCCATCACACTGGCTAGTAGTCCTGCTGACAAGGTTGAATATTTCTTTAACACAGACAATTAGTAGGGGATTAAACATCAACTAAGCTGATGGTGCTGTTCAAATTACAGCATGTTAAGCATTCCTGAAACCATGATTGCTGATACATTTGGATCAATCAGAATGGTTCTAGATCACTGCTCCCTGCACACCCTGAAATACAGTTCATTCTGCAGGGAAACACAGCAGCCATTTGCATCCAGTACAAAAAATACATTTTTTTTTTTAGGAGAATGAAGAGGTTTAAGAAACCTGTTCAAGAGGTGAGCTAGGAAGACAAATAGTAATTACAACACAGGGATAAATAATGCATTAGGTATTGGTCACTGCTTTCAAATAGAGTTTCCTGAAGGGCAAGATCCCATGGCCTACAACATTCATGTTATATGTACTAATAACTTTCTCCTTTCCTTCTTCTGGCTGCCTAAACATGTAAGGGAAGAATATATTGATCAGTGGAGTTCACAGTAACTCCAGGCACCTGCCCTGGTGTAGAATAATGGACAAAAATAGAGGAAATCTGTATTTGATGTTTTTCCAGAAGAGGGAAGGTCAAACCACAATGATAGTAGCCCATAGACATTCTTTCTTCCTGATCCATTCTGCAAACACATGAAACTGTACTTAAAGAAATATGTATGATTTGGAAAGATACTGCCTCTAGGTAGAAACTATCACCTTCTTGAAAGCTGTGCCAAGGATTAAATATGCTCACTGTTTAAAATGCCCCCACTTTGAGGTGATCTAGACACTTAGGCAACCCAGTGATGGACCCAGTTAAAAACTGAGGTGGACCAGTCTTGACTAGAAAAATGGGAATAGGCTAAATGTATAGTAAAGGTTGCATAATTTAGCTTCTGCTTCAGAAATACACCCACCCAGGACACAAATTTTTCAGCAAATCCTAACAATGAGTAGCTTCTGCACTGCCAGCAAAACTATTCTAATTAGTGTTAAGGTAAAAACCTTGTCTGCATCAGTAGAAAGCCAGCTTTTCATTTCTCTCTCAGTGAAGCAAAGAAAAGGACCAACTTAAATAGCAAACTGTTTCCAGGCCCCTAATATCTTCTCTTTTGTGCTGTCTGGAGAGGCAATTGGATTCTTTCCAAGGACAGAGAAGCCCTTCCAGCTGCCAAGAATGCTGAAGGGTGAATATACAGAAGAAAGCAATGTATAAATTCCCTGGACCTTTGCTTTTCCTCTCTCAGCCTTGAAGGTGTCCTCTGCCACTGCATGGAGCTGCAAGATGAGATGGTGATAAATGGCTAATAGTGGCTGAAGTCTCTCTCCTTTGGCCCATTGCTCTTGCCAGAAGATGTCCTCTCTGCACTGTGTCTGCATCGTGCAGGGTTTCTCAGCTCTGCCTAGCTCTTACCTACACCAGACATTACAGGGAGCCTGCAGCTTGCCCATAGGAGGGAGCATCCCTGATCTGAAGCTGAGTCACTTAGGGCTATACAATAGCATGCTGAAACAGCAGCATTCACATCAGCAGAGGAGGCACTTCATAGGCTTCAGGATGAGACCTCCAGCAAATTTATTACTGAGATATGATCACATCTCAGGTGGCTGTACAGTCTATTGCATCAGACCAAACTGAGGCTCTCTCCTCTTCCGTGAGGACTCTTACTTCTGTATTCTAAGTAACTCATGTAATGAGATTTCCACATTTCCCAGGTATTGTAATATTCATATTTTAATAGTTTTTCTACACATTCCAGTTGTTGGGATCAAATTATTGACTGATAGTGTCTTCACTGAAGAAAATAAATAAGGTCTACCTTGCTATACATATGGACAGCTAAACTGTCTGAAGGTAAGCCAGCTGAGCCTGGAGGTGATTTAGGCTCCCTGTCTGAGCTCAGACATCTGGGATTCAGGTTTTTAGCACAGGAATACTCACCACAATTGCATGATTAGCCTAAATTAAGACTTGAGTGGACTTCAGCTTGCATCTCTGCAACTGCAGTGATCCCTGCACCACAGCCTGTTTTGCAGAGGGGATTATCCCTGTTAGGAGTCCTCCTACTAGCTGGGCAAGAAGCAGGAAACAAAAGAACCCCTCCCTCATCAGAGTCACAAAGGTTTTCCAGCTCATGACTTTTCTGTGATTGAGGTTGATGTTGATGACTTTGAGAAGTTTTCCTGCTGTGTACTCTACTTCTTAATGTGATTCATTAATATTTCTAAGCCTTATTAAATGTAAAATTTACATTCAATAAATGTCTCATTGATTGCCTATATGCTCTCTAGTATTTAACTAGCATTCACTTTAAAGAGTCAGAACTAACCAATAGTTATTCCATGTGATTTGAAAAGAACTGGAAAAGTATCCTTCAGAAGATAAGGTCTGCAGTCAGGAACTGAATCTGCCCAATATCTAGCACCATAAACATTTTTATATTCATATATGTATCATAATGCTTATGTTAAGTCAAAATGTATTTAATTTCTAAAAGAAATGTAAAAAAATTATCTCCAAACAGGAAAGTATTTAATTTACTGCACAGCTTAACTGGCTCAAAGCAATGATTTCTCAGCTTGCAAAGGCTGTGCCTGGCCACCAAACAGTGCAGAAGTAAGGAGTAATACTGGTTAATGGCTGGAGCTTCAGGCTGTAAAGCTATAAAATAAAGATATTATTTACAGTTCTACTGTAGCTGGGCTGCACATTTTACCATGTGCTGTGATAGGATGCATCTCTTGCACCTTGCTGAGGGAAGAGGTACACTCATCTTCCTCCAGATACCTGAGACTGATTTAGACTCTTATCAGACAAATTAAGAACAGTGGAAGAAGCTCCATGTTGCACTTACCACATGCTGTACAAAATATGTCTTTTATCAGGAATCTCATAATGCAATAGCATAAGACTGAGGGTTGAGCGT
The DNA here is from genome assembly GCA_013400935.1 of Turnix velox. Classification (NCBI taxonomy): domain Eukaryota; kingdom Metazoa; phylum Chordata; class Aves; order Charadriiformes; family Turnicidae; genus Turnix; species Turnix velox. Next base: position 100,806 of record VZTY01006484.1, on the reverse strand, counting down.
CTCCCTCAGCCTTTCTTTCATCAATAGTTTGGCAAAATAAGTAATGTAGGTGTTAGATCCTACAACTGGCCCTACTGCATTTCCCCTATGCAAAATTTAGCTTGCCCTTGCATCAGTTTATCCACTTGCAGAATGGGATGCTGTGAAGATAAATTACTCAATGATGTCTAAAGAGGTCCTTGAGAGTTGAGAAGAGCTGACTGACACTCAAGAAAATCAATGTAGTGGAGTTTTATTATTTTTGTTGTTGCTATGCATTATCATTTCACATTACTCCTGGTTGATGTGAGACAGTGTCCTTCTTAAATTAAAGATCAGAAAAAAGCAAAAAGATCTGGGGACAAATTAGCTTCCACATCTTCCTGACCATCTACAGTTTTTTCAGTCTTTGCTCCTGGTCAGCTCCCTGTTATCTCATCAGAACTTCACCACTATGTGAGTAGAGAGGAAGATCAGCACAGATATTACAGAAAAGAGCAGTTTAGCGAGAGTCATAAAATAAACCACTAAAAGAAGAGAAAATAAACACAGTCATGAGCTACTGAAGTGACAACTCTCTTCTTCCCGCTCTTTGTGAATCATGACAGATGCTGTTTCCCACTGATTCATGAAGAAATAAACCTGGGAGATAACAGGAGACAGCACAAATAAAGAAAAGCATCACAGAGAAAACACACATTTTTTTTAAGCTGTTTGATGGATTCCAACAGGCATCTGGCCTTTCTCAGATGTAGAGTGACACTACTGTAATCTGCCCCAAAAGAAATAGCAAGTACTGGTGCAAAGGTGCTAAGTTAGTCCTAAGTATCTCCAGGCTGTAAAAGCAGACATGTGAGCACCTAATTAGATCACCAGGACCCACCTGCACAACAAGGAAAAACACTATGGGAAGACCTTGAACTGTCCTGCATATCCTTTCACCAGGAGCTGCAGCACTCAAGAGCCCATACAAGGACTTCAGGGAAAGCAGGAAAGTGCTCAGGCAGAGACTACAGCTGTGACATGCTCAGATGGGGTAATCTTATGAATTCTACTCAGAAACAAAATAATGTTTATTGTCCAACACTCATCTTAATAGCTTTTTTATTTTAAATGTCAAGGTTGAACCTGCTTACGGTCAAATGCTCTGAAATGACCAAAGCACTTAAAAGGCTGGTAATGCACCACTAAGAGTATCTACTTAAATCAAAGTTATCCCATGGTTTATTGCTTTTAGTAGGGCTTGATGATCAGAATACCAACATCATGGTAAACAGATGTCTCAAAACTTGCTCATATGAGACTTCTTCCTCACCTTGGATGAAGTGAGGTTGAGTATGCAAAAGGCAAATGAAAATAAACTATTTAATCAATAAGGTATTGAATTAAAAGGAGACCTAGAAATAAGTGTGGCAGGTTTCTGAACAAGCAGAACAAGACTCTGGATCATATCTCTACCCCATGCAGCTTGCACAGTGTCCTGGTTCTGGCAGGGGTAGGGTTAATTTCCCTTGGGTCCCAGGTACCCCCTCCCACCTCAGCCAGGAGTCAGTGGGAGTGGGGGGCAGGAAGCTGCCTGTGGTGCTGTAATGGCATCTATTCGTTCCCCCGCCCCTGTTATTGACAGTTTTTTGGTTTTGCTTTTTGTCTTTGTGTCAGCCCACGAGTGTTGTTTGTTTTGGTTTTTTTTCCCCCTCATAAGTCAGCCCCCCCTCAAAGGGGCAGCAAGAGGGACCTGGTTCTTTCTTCCCTCTGAGGTCAAACCATGACAAGCAGGATTTGTCTTAGTGGTACATGGAACTATACTATGTGTGAGAAAGTCAAAAGCATATGATCAAAATCAGTCCTTGTGATGAGAACTCAACAGGTGGGATAATCAGCTTTGACATGAGATAGTGACCACCTTCTGCATGCACGTGCAATGTGTCCAGAAGCCAAGGGGAGCCAAGGGCAGGCTGAGGCATTTCTTGGAACTTTTCATGCCCTGTATTCTTGGATGCAGTTGATGGTGCTGACAGGAGTGCAACTGTCAAAAAGATGACATCATGTGGAGTCTGGATCTTTGCAACAAAACAACAGAAAATGGAATTAATCTTTGATCCAGGAAAACTAGTTGCCTTTGGGAGTTCCCTTCAGGCACTCTTGGTAAGACGAGAGTTGTGCTATTAAATTTTCAAGATGTTTCAACTGGTGAAAATCCAAATACTGATAATAGCTTGGCTGTTAACCTGGATGGTGAGGGACCAATTAGCTGGGCAATTATGTTGGCTGGTGCGGAGGTAGGAACAGCAATCATCTGTAGTGAAGAGAAGGTATATCCAGGGTTGCTTTCCCCCTTTCTTTCTATCTCCTCCTCACCATTTTATGGAAGGGTAATTCCGAAGCCTTGCACTAATAAGAAACTTGATCCGAGGTTTTCCTATGAGCAGTTTCAGTAAAGTGTTACACATTGCTAACCTTTGTGAAACTCCATCTGTCATGGATCTTTATTTAGAATCCTCTTTAAGATCCTCTGTAGGGTTCTCTACAATCCTGTTTAGGATTTTAGATGCAGCTTAAATTTTTCTCCTCTCAAACTGTGATTTCATGTCACTGGGAATGCAGAACACTTGCCTGTGCTTTTTCAGAGTAGTGGCTTCTCACTGCTGCTGTAGCAAATTTCTGCATGTTTACATCGTGGTCTGGCAGCAGGGCTTTCCCACTTGCTGTGGGATGGCACAGCTGATCATCATTTTCTACTTCCCTAACCAGGATTTACCCAGCTCCACCAGTTTTGCTGCTGCCAATTAGCATTCTTTTCTCCTGGGCTTTTAAGAAAGTCCAAATGGGAGATTCGCCCTGAGGATTTTAACAGTTTCGCCTTTGCCAGAAACATTTTTTTCAGTCATGTGTAAAGTAAAAAAAATAAATTACTTCTTCTAATGGTAGCAAAAATAAATCACGGTAGTATGACCAACAAGATCTTTATTGAAATGTCTTTCTTCCAGAGGTTTTCCCTGAACAGCTGCATAAACCATGTGAGTTAGACAAAAAGAATTAATCAAAAACCACAACAAAACACAAGTGATTAGAAACTGGGAAAATTAATAGAATTTGGCATCACATTTTGCCATTTTAGTCTCATGAAAAGTTCCAGGAATGATCTTGGATTCACTTCCCCTTAAATTCCATGAATCTCATGAATAGAATTAGAATTCAAAAAGTGTTAGAAATTATAGAAGGACTACACTGCAGAAAATGTTTGAATTTGCATCACAATTTGACTGGAAATTTAATAAATTTTTTTTCTACTTTAAAAATTATTTGCATTTTGAACATAACTTTCTGATATTATAATACACTGCTTTTTCTGGTATTTACAATATAGCATAATATAGTGGCTGAAAAGCTTTAGTATTTTAATGTAAATTTATAAAGTGTAAATATTAGTAATTAGCAGTAGCTGTTTCTTAGAGCTGGTTAAAACTTCATGCCATATTCTCTAGAGTATTTTAATCTGTGCTGTAATGTAACTGATTGACAATTTGTGTAGCACAATTAATTTGAGTGCCAGGGTGAGTCAACAGCAATAATTTACGGAAAGCAGAGTTGACAGCTTAATCTGGAGTACATTGTGCTCATATTTTCCATCCCTAGAACAGACATTTTACTAAGAGAATTAAATATCCATTCATTACTTCTGCTTTCCAGATAGGTAACTGGAGGCTCAGACCAGTGCAGTGATTTCTGGGCAGTGTTAATATCTGGCATCTGCATTTTGTTTTCCACTCTGTTGATTTTTCTACAGGAGTCCAGCTCAAGAAGCAACACAGCACATACTGAGACTCTGTCCAGCCAAAACTTCTGTCTAAACTCTCTGGTATTATGGAGAAGATAGTTCACTTCAGAAGGCATTTTTGTCTCCCAGCTCTCGAGAGGGAAGACTGACTCAGAGGAATGAGGCGAGATTCACAGAGATCTGTTTTCTTCCTCTTTTTTCTCATTCACTCTCAGCTGTGTTGCTATTCCTAGACACAGGGTCCTAAATTTGAGCCACAGGCATTTACATGGCTCGATATTTTTATAGCAAGAAGAATGAGTTTACCTTTAGCCAAAGTGGCTGGAGTCCCAGGTTTGGAACTGAGCAGATGGGGTAATGTCTGGAAAAAAAAAGGAAATCTCCAACACAGAAACACTAAATGCTATGGCAACCAGAGGAACAACAAACAGGGCCTAAAGGCACACACAAGGTCAGCATTAATTTAAGCTCTGTGAATTAGAGAGACGGAAATATCAGTAATTTATAATGCTGTTTTATGTGGGATGAGGGGGTGGGATCCTATGCCCTTAAACATCAGCTTACATGCACTAGGGGTAGGTAGACAGGCAACATCCTGCTGTAGGCTGCTGACTTTTATCAGAATGCTTTCTGGCCAACTCAGCTGACATTACATGCAGAAAGTGACCTCTTCTCATTTTATCCAATTTTGCTAAGCCTTCTTTCCACTCATGTGCTGTAAACACAAAGGAGGGAACATATCTGTGTAATTTGTTAATCCAGTGATAAAAGCTGCTGCTGCCAAACCGTCCGCTCTTGAGTCATGGAGAGATTCCTCCCTTCCCAAAACAACAGAGATTTTTTTCCAGTGACATCTGACTTGCTCTGTCCTAATTGACAGTTCCCTATTAAAAATTATGTATAGATTCAAGATATGCTGGGATTTGTCCCAGTTTATCTTGGTCCCAGTGACTGCACAGGTCTCTCTTCAATCCCTACATCCCTGGCAAATGGATATTTTCCAGATGTAAACCTTCTGACTTATATTCAGAGTAGACCAAAGTAGGTTTTCTTGTTTCTCTTCTTTCTGTTGCGGATCTGACTCTCAAACCATCACAACACAATAGGTTCTAGTAAACATTTGGAGAGGAGAGACAGGTTTTGAAAGTGCTTATTGGAAGCCAGGAACTTTTAAAGTTGGGACATGGGCTTCAGCTCAGTAGATGTGAATTTAATGTGTTTGCACTTCTGCTACTAATTTGAGAGGCATTACCTTTCACTATGCCTTCATGTTCTGAAGTGCCTATGTTAGAGAGACCATAACCCATAATCAAAATCACCTAGGTTGGAACAGATCTTTCAGATCATCGAGTCCAACAATCAGCCCAACTCTGGCAAGCCTTGTACACTGGACAGGGACTTGAACCCTTGATCCTCAGATTAGGAATCTGATGCTCTCCCAAATGAGCTACACATCCAGGTCAAGGCTAATTCCTGGTCAAGGAGTTCCTCCTGTATGCATGTGCTATAATGAGGCTTCAACCTGAACTGAGACCTGGTGAAGCTGCTTCTGCATAACCACCAGGATGAAAGGCTGTTCCCTTGTAGCACATGTTGTTGCAAAACTCAGTACCTGGATATTCAGGCTGCTGGAGCTGCTGTCTCCTAATGATGTGTGTATAATAATAATTAATCTCTGTCAAACAGATTTATTTCCTTGTTAAAAATGGAGCAATTCTTTAACTAGATTTTTAATATTAAAAAGTGGTATCACAACACTCTGGTTCTCAGTATCCAATGGAAGTGACATGTGAGTCTGAAGGCAAATGAGCAACTTTTTCCCTTGCCAATTTTCTTCTGCTGTCAGACTATACTGCATTTCCCCAGTGTCTTTGCCTGTACCTCAAGGCCTGTGCATGCTGTGAGGAGTGATAAGAAGGAGACATATGGCTGAAACATCTGCTGCTCTGCGGACAGGACAGGCTGCCACAACACAGTGATACCGCTTTGGGTCACAGAAAGCAGGATGTGGACTGTCCCTATGTGTGTGTGGTACACAATGTTTCTGTAGCACACAGAGCACTGACTGCAGTACAGCAAAGCAAGGAAAGTCACATAAAAATTACCTTCTCTTGGTGATGCTGCTCAGGGTGTGGAGAAAACTTGTGCCAAGGTGACAAGAGGGGAAAAGAGTAGCAGCAGCAGAGGGAGTAGATGACATTTCATCATTGTGATCTCATTCTTCTGAAGAGAAGACTGAAGAAACAACTCTCATCTTTAATGTGTTTCACAGAGCAGGCTATCATGGGGGACAGGAATGGGACAGTGGTTATTCCTCTCCCACAGATCTACCATTTGATCTTGGACTAGTTTCTTAATTTCTTATTGTATAATTTCCCCTTTTCTATAAAGACAGGTTAAGAATATCCTCCTTTGTGAAGTTCTTTGATATCCCAGAAGGAAAAACATCATAGAGAAATTACAGATTAGTGCTATCAGTGCTAGAGCCATCTTTCTCTGGGACAGAGTCTCCCATTTGTACAAAGAACATATTTGAATAACTTGCTCTGATATCACACCAAAATATATCTGCTTCCATTGTACAGAAAAAAAGAAGGATGTGTTCCTTCATTCAAGAACTTGTTGAACTTCTCAGTGTGTGTCCTGGCAAGGCAAGGCCAAGTAGGTATAAGGGTAAATGAGAATAATGACAATCTTTTTCTTTGGCTTCTGTCTCAGTGGATTTTTGTTCCTTGAGTTTCAGCAATTTCCAAGTTAAAAAAAAAGACAGTTTATGGTTTTCATGATTTCATCCAAGTTTCCTTAGAACTGAGACCAGGCATATTCCAGATGAAAGGATCCTTTTTGACCAAACTGCGCTGTTTCCAGTGTGTAACATTAATGTAATGCAATTTTGTGTTTCAGCTGAGCACATTCCAGGACTAGGGCTCTTATCTTATACTGAGGACAACACAGTGGCAGTGCTGTCAGCCTTACTTGCCTCCCTATTTTGTACAAATGTAAACAGCTTCTGTTTGTATTAAGTGTTGGTAGAGAACTGTTCAAGATGCAATGGAAATCTCTCTGATGCTATTTTCTGATGCAATCCTGATAGATTTTGCATGGAGACAGAACTCAACATCTTTGAAACAATAGTCTACAGTACTAGATCAGGAGAAACCATAAATCTTTTACAATTGGATAATAATTTAAGTTGAAAAGTCTTAAAATCATCACCTCCAACCATATACCTAACACTGACAAAAACACCAGTAAAACATGTCCCTAAGTCCCAAGTCTACCCATCTTTTAAAACCTGTAAGGATGTGGACTCAACCACTTCCTTGGGCAGCCCATGACAGTGCCTGATAACACTTTCATAGAATTTTTTTCTAGTATCCAAGCTAAGCCACCTTTGGTGCAACTTGTGTCTGTTTCCTCTTGTCCTATCACTTCTTTCCTGGGAAAGGAGACAGGCATACACCTCACCACAACTTCTTTTCAGGTAGTTGGAGAGAGCAATAAGGTCTCTCCTCAGCCTCTTTATCTCCACACCAAAAAATGTCAGTCTCTCAGCCACTCTTCATAAGACTGTGCACCACACCCCTCACCAGCTTCATTGCTCTCTTCTGGACATAATCCAGAATCTCAATTTTTTTCTAATAGTGAGGGGCCCAAAACTGAAACCAGGATTTGACAAGTAGCAAGTGCAGAGGGATAATTATCTCTCTAATCCTATTTGCCACACTGGGGTTTTTTATTGATACAGGCCAGGACTTTCTTGGCCACCTGGGAGAACTGCTGGCTCATATTCAGCCTGTTGAACTATTTTTGTTTGTATTTCTGCTGGGCAGCTTTTCAGCCACTTTTCCTCAAGCCTAGAGCATTGCATAGGATTGTTGTGACCCAAGTGCAGGACCTGGCACTTAGCCTTGCTGGCTTTGCACTGCAGTTGGTGGGCTGTCATAGGTGTCATGACTGGTGGTCATGGACTGTAACACTAGCCTGGGCCATGGCATCCCCGTTAAGCTGAGTTGAGCTTATTTCAGTTAAATTCAGCTCCTTTGCCAGCTTTTGGAGATGATATCAAGGACCAAATGGGTCCTTTTCTAGCTATATAGGAAGCCTAAAAGATTTTTAACTTTACAGGTATTTTTGGGAGAACTTTTCAGCAGATACTCTGTACATGAAAAATTCATATCTTGTCTGCACTGTTTTTCCTGACAGATTCTCTGGACAGCTTGAGAAATAATAGGATTATGGTGATAAAGGTATAGCAAGAATAACTCAGAGGGTAGTAGATTTTATCTAGGCTGTTTAAAACGTTGGGTTTTTGTAATACATGTTTAATGCAACCCCTCTATAAGTAGTTGGAGAAGAACCTCATCAATTTGCTAAAAATTCAGTTCAGTCTGCTCTGAACAGTCAATATCAAGCAAAAGCAGCAAAGATGAGCATTGACCTTTCTGATGCTTCAGAGGTTAAAAACAAGAGGGGACTTGAGCCTTTTCAAGAGGGAGAAAACATTCTACTTTTCAGACATTTTCTTTTTCTATCTCAAAAAGGAACAAGAAGAGCACAGAGTCATCTTGCACTTCCTTTTGCCATTTCAACCTTCTCCTTACAGCTCAGGAAATGTCAGAAAAGAGCTGCATTCAATTCAGAAGTTTCTGGCTGGAGAGTCAACAATGGCAAGCAGCCCAGATATGTGTCTCCCCCTCAGCCTTGAGAAGTCAACATCGCTACTGATTCTGAGCTTGAAATGTTAGAGAATGTCTAAAGTAGTGAAAAAAGCCACAAAACAGTAATTGCTTAAACAGCAGGGGTTTATGGGAGCACTGAAATTCCTGAACAAAGGTGTATTATCCAAGCGATCCAATTTCTAGCAATTGCGTATATTGCAAAAAATGACACAAAGGGAAAGCTTTGCCAGCTGTTACCTTATGATGTTTTATAAAGGATAGGAAATACTCAGATCTCTGCTTTTCATCCTGCAGAAACTAGCAGTGCTGTGGAAAACTAAATGAGGGAATCCAAGAAAAGAAGGGTGCCTTCCGCTCAAAGAAGTAGAATCCTGAAGATTTTATCCACAGCGCTGTTACAGAGTATTGCAGAAGTTATGAACACCTCATTCTGGTTCCTTAAGCCAAGCTTGTCAGCTGCTTGAATTTTATATTATCAGGTCCCTCACTTGACGCTCCAGATCCATGACTATCAAAAGAGTTGGCACTGACAGCAGTAACAGAAGCCAATGGGAACCTGGTCTGATACTGTTAGAAAAAGCAACAGAATTTAAAAGGATGCAACAGAATTTAAAATGATACAACAGAAAAAAAAAAACAAACCTGTGTAAACATCTCATTTTGGACTACATCAACAAATACATTTCTGAGCCTAATCTGTCAGACCATCTATCTCAACACCTCTAGTGAGAAGCAACATACGACCCAAGCTTCCTTGCTCAGAGCAAGGATTAATGCTCAGAAAGCATTAATGAATTGTTAAGAAGTGTTAGAGTAAGATACTTAATCATTATGTTTAGAAGAAAGATATTCATCCTGTTCCAGTGTTTCACTACCCTCACTGTGAAGAACTTTTCTTATATCTAGCCTATAAATTACAGACATAATTTACATCCATTATTTCTAGTCCTTCCATCAAATATCCTATTAAAAAGT
>VZTY01006484.1:32165-91004 GCA_013400935.1 Turnix velox | reverse complement strand
GTCAAGATCCCTCTGGATGGCATCCCTTCCTTCAGGTGTATCAACTGCACAACTTGGTGTCATCTGCAAACTTGCTGAGGGTGCACTCAATCCCACTGTCCATATCTCCTACAAACAGCACTGGTCCCAGTACTGATCCTTGAGGAACACCACTCGTCACTGGTTTCCACTTCAACAACAAGCCATTGACTGCAACTCTTTGAGTGCAACCATTCAGACAGCTCTTTATCCAGCCAGAGGTCCATCCGTCAAACCCATTCATGTGGGACAGTGTCAAATGCCTTGCACAAGTCCAGGCTGATGATGTCAGCTGCCTTTCCTTTATCTACTGATGCTGTGACTCCATCATGGAAGGCCAGCAAATTGGTCAGGCATAATTTGCCCCTGGTGAAGCCATGTTGGTTGTCTCCAATCACTCCATGTGTTCTTGAAGCACCTTCAGGAGGATCTGCTCCATGATTTTTCTAGGCACAGAGGTGAGACTGACTGGCCTGTAGTTCCCTGGATCTTCTTTTTTTCCCTTTTTGAATATGGGGGTTATGTTCCCCCTTCTCCATTCAGTGGCAACTTCACCAGTCTGCCATGACCTTTCAAATATGATGGACAGTGGTATGGCAACTTCATCTGCCAGTTCCCTAAGGACCCATGGTGGATCTCATCAGGTCCCATAGACTTGTCAAGCAACCCTGATTTTAATAAAGAATGATCAGGCTCTTGCCTGGATAGAAATGAAATAAACTAGTTTCAGATAGAAGGATCACACCTGCCTGCATCTCCTGGAAGGCTTCAAGAGGAGATCAGACTTGAGAGCTATCATGATCAGCTCAGCTGTGTCCTTCTGTGGGTTAAGACTGAAGTGGAAGGCATACAGAGAGAGAACACTCCTGCCAGGTGAGCATAGGGAAAGGCTTCAGTGCAGTGCTATGAGAAAGGCAGAAAGAAAAGGAGGGAGTTGTGTGAGTCCCTTATTACTGAATCTCCAATGTATTTTTCCTTTCACTGCTTCACCTTTGCCTTTTATCAATTCTATGACAGAATTATCTGTTTTAGATGTCATGAATAAATACTTATATTTGTAGCTGATCTTATCCTAGCTCAAATTAAGAGCATTTGCAAAGCACCTGGATAATAACACAGCACTTTCCACTCAAGGCTTTGACAATTTACAAAGTGGGATGCTAGGGACACTTCAATGAGCTCCCTTGCTCTGGGTGCATTCTCCATGCTGTGCCCCATGAGGATGAATGCAAGTCAGTTCTCAGAAAGAGGACATAGCTCTTGTTACACCAAATGATATAGCTAGGGAAAGCTGACAATGTCTGGGTTCACTCATGCTTGTAGACTTGAAAGCTTATTTTTTCCAGTTGTATCACTTAACTGTATTATTGTGCCATATTATCAGACATGTAATTTTAATTATATCCTTTCCCTTGATTACACAAAGATAATACATTTAAAGAGATTGAGGTAGGACAAGAAAAGCAAAGGATAAGAAAAAAACAGTGGCTAATCCTTTGTGCCAGGAATATAAGGTAATTACAGTTCTGGAGACATCTGAAAAGTGTGTAAGCCTCACAGTTGATAGGTCAATTTAAACCAGATTATTATCTTGATATGACAGTTCTTCCCCTCAGGCTACAACTGAGGCCAGTGAACCTGTTTCAGTCTATCGTAATTCAAGAAGGGGTTTAAGGATCCACTCAATTGTAAACTTTACCCTTATGAAGATAAGCATCTATTTGAGAGCTTTTCTTGGCTGTGTATACTTCACCATAGGATAGAATTGCCTGTTTCTGGTGCAGTTCTCCTTAACAGTCAGCCACCAGATTGTTACTGGGCCTCCCTATAAAGTACCTTCTCTTTCCAGTTGTTCAAGGGCACCCTTTGTAGAGATGCTGGGTAACCATCTTCATCAGGCCACTGCTGTGTCCAAAATACCATTATGAAAATGTCACTGTGTAATCTTTTATTGCTGCCATCCTGTGAGGTGCAAGAATAGGAGTATCTATTCCTAGCATTTCTGCCCAGAGGGTGTAATGTGTGCCTAAGGCTGGATCCCAACCAAATAACTATCAGGCAACTATTATGCAGAACATCCATGAGTTAGTTTCTGAAGAGTCAAAAGAGAGTACAGAAAAGGTAAATGTTTTCATGGTAAATTCACTATCTAGAGATTAATCTTCCGTAAGTACATTCCTTTTTATGGGGAGCTACAAAGAATAGCAAAAACAACGATGCATTTCTGACTAGGCTGACATTAGATGTTCATTGCTTGTGACCTCCAGTGAGTTCATAATTATTTTGTTGAACATTTTACTAACACTGGGAAAATATTCTCTTTTCTTGCATATTGGCCAATGTCACATTGCCAAAGCTTTAGAGAAATATAAAACTTTCTTTAGTGACACTAGTGCTATAACTTCTCATTTGTAACAAGGGCAAATTTTTTGGTGCAAGAATTTCAGACACCTCATAGTGATGCTGCAATGGGATGCAATGCCTGCATATTTGAGAATATGGGGGGAAAAGTGCATGAAGCCATATAAAGAAATCATGATTCCTGTGGTAAACTCAGGCAATGCTCATACTGGCCACTCATACCAATAGGGCCGTATGTATACTTATATTGAGATTTATGTAAAAAATTATGGGGAATTGCTCTGGTGAAGACAGAAGCTGAGCAGGAGACATCTGAGGTTGCAGCAGATGAGGACAGTCATAGCTGTGCCAGCACTGTGAGGCGTTCTGGGCTCAGTATACCAATGGGAACTGAGAGACAGTAATCCAGTGAATTAACACGAGAGTAAAGCAGTGGGAAGAGGGTAGCTAGTTGCTGTAGCTTAGTTAGACTTCCCTGTAGCCCTTTCTAAGGTGCTTTACAGGAGGATAGAAATAAATTTAAGCTATTACGACTGTGAAACAAAGTATACAGGTCAACAGTGTCTGAGAGATAGGCAGAAAGAGTAGGAATAAATGTTTTTGTCTTATACCTGACAGCATAGATGTAGTGAGGTGTTTAACATGGATGTGAAATCATGTGTAGTTTGATACTTATGCTAAAGTGTGGTGAACTGAGATCTAGCAACTGTGGAAGAAAGCATCAGGTTAAGTTGATCAATACAAACCAAGGAATGTCTTTGAGGAACTTGCGGGGACTCCAAACACAGTCTGAGCAAGAGTACAGGGAAACAGACAACACAACAGAGCTAAATACAAGCATCAGATGAGTAAGTTACCCTTGCACTTCTCAGTCATAGGTTAGTTATATACAAGTGAGAATTGCCTTATCAAAAAAATTGTAACCTGCTGAGTCAAGAGAATGCCAGAGAGCTATGGTTTAAGAGTTAGCCTTTCTTTTTAGGTTAAAGTGGTTATTTAATGAAATAGAAGTGAACAGTTCAAATCTGACTAGAAAAAATATTCTTAGTGCAACTTGCAGTTAGACAACTGATCATTTCCACAGCATACCTCTGTGAGCAAAATTAAAAGGGGTATGAGACATGTAGATAGCAAGAGATAAATAAAGAGTACAGTTGCTAAACCATAAGCACTTCAGGAGTTAAGTTAGTCTTTCTCAATGGAGGACAGGACAGAACTATGAGCTGGAACAGATTATTCCAATGAGTGTACTGTCTGTACTGTGTACAGTTGCTATGCATTCATGAAGGACAGGTCCTACCTGACAAACCTAATCTCTTTCTATGACAAGGTGACCTGCTAAATGGTGGAGGGAATGACTGTAGATGTTTTTTACTCAGACTTTATTTAAGTCTTCAACACTATTTTCCACAGTATTCTCCTAGAGAAACTGGCTGCTCACGATTCAGATGGGTATGCTCTTTGCTGGGTAAAAAACTGTTTGGATGGCTCGACCCAAAGAGTTGTAGCAAATGAAGTTAAAGGCAGTTGGTGGCAGATTACAAGTGGCCTCAGGATTTAGGGTGATTCTGCTTAATAATTTTATCAGTGATCCATATGAGGAGATCGAGTGCACCCTCAGTAAGTTTGCATCCTGGCCTGTGTGGTGAGTAGGACCAGGGAAATCTATTGCCCCCATTGTACTTGGTGAAGGTGAGGCCACACCTCGAGTACTGTGACCAGTTTTGGGCCCCTCACTACAAAAAAGACATTGAAATGCCATAGCGTGTCTCAAAAAGGGCAATGAAGCTGGCCAGGGGTGTGGAGCACAGGCCTGATGAGGAGCAGCTGACAGACTTGGGAGTGTTTAGTTCGGGCTGAGGGGAGACCTTACTGATCTCTACAACTAGCTGAAAAGAGGTTATAGAGAGGCGTGTGTTGGTCTCTTCTCCTAGTAAATGTGTAGTAGAACAAGAAGAAACAGTTTAATTGCACCATGGGAGGTTTGGGATGGATATTAGGACAAATTTCTTCAATGAAAGGGTCATAAAGTATTGAAGCGGGCTGTCTGAGAAAGTGGTTAAGTCATCATCCCTGAAAGTATTCAGAAAACGAGTAGATAAGGCACTTAGGGGCATGTTTTAGTGATGTTTTGTCAGTGTTTGGTTTACAGTTGGACTTAATAATCTTAAAGTTTCCTTCCACTCTAGATGATTCTATGATTATACATCTGTTGAAGTATATAGTCCTGGTAATTTCTGGAGGCACCACACCATACAAAGAGGAAACTCAGGCTTGTTTGGCACAACTGTGACAATATTCCAACATATATATGAGTTCTAGACCTTAAAGAAAAGGAGGGAGTGAGGCTTTTGGCAGAACAGTTTGTAATCTGAAGATGAAATAATAAGGGAATACTTCAGGTCAGTCCCAAAGTGCACCACAAGAAGTCATCCATTATTATTCAGGCACCAATATTTAGAAAGGAAAAATTCTAGATAGACTCAGAAAAGCTGTCTGTCTCATTGTGCTGATGAAATTTCCATACAGACATTACAGTATTTACAAAGCTGCCAATTTTTAAGCAGTCCTCCCTCAGCAAATTTTATTTCCCTCTCTACATTACAAGCATGATTGGATAATATCAATGCACTGCCTGCCATATTTCATCTCCAGTTAAGCAGTGTGAGCACTGTGACATTAGAAAAGAAACTCATCAACCTGGCTACTCTGTCCCTCTGTAAAGAGGCAAAAAGTTTCACCAACTTATTTTGGAGCACTTTTCATGAAGGCATTGTGGCTTATGTTTTTCTCCTCTTTTTGCAGATGAGAAGTTATACTTCAAAGAGAAAGGCTGTAAAAGAAAACAGTCTTTCCACCTCAGTTGTGATCACATGGGGAAAGGGGATGATATAATAATAATAAATAGAATCATATAATGTATTGAGTTGGAAGGGACCTTCAAGAATCATCTAGTCCAATCTCCCTGCAGTGAGCAGGGACATCTTACACTCAGCCAGGTTGCTCAGAACCTGATTAAGCCTGGCCTCGAATGCCTCCAGGAGCCTCTACCACCTCTCTGGGCATCAGAAGTTTAAAGCTATGCTGTCATGACACACAAACTCTCATTATGGTTTTGAAACAGAAATGATAACAAGGAAGGAGAACTGTGGATTTTCTAGAAGGACAGAGTGAGTGGAATAGACTAGTCCTTTCTTTTATTGTTTAAATTTGGAAGACTAAAGTCCTCCTTTTTGTTGCTTCTCTTCTACAAAAAAAATGTTCAATAAAAATCAATACTCTCTGTGTCAGCTAGCATGCTAATGAATGCCAACAGTCAAAGGAAACAAAGATGATGCTTTACTTCGGCTGAGTTCTTTCAGTCTTTAAACAGAAGCAGCAATATTGATTTGCAGTCCTGGAGACTGCTACATAAATATTTACTAAAAATATGATACACCTATTAACAGTGAATGTTGAAGTCTGTCTTATTTATAAACTCTTGTCATGCTTTCAGCACTTCCAAAGATGTGGTTTAATGCTACTCTGTTGGTAATCACAGTGGGAAATCTGGTCTGATGGAACCTATTTTTTGTACAAAGCAGGCAAAAAACTGCAGAATGTGAGCCTTGTTCCTGTTTGCTGTTGAAGGTGGCAACTGCTATAACGGTAGCAATGCTTCACATCTCTGAAAGTGCTGGAAGTCCAGTCTGCTATGACTTCAGCAGAAAGCTTTCTGTGTGACCTCCAACATAGTCTCCTCTCCAAGTTTCAGTTAGAGTTATCCACTAAGACCTTTAGGCTTCAAAACCTCATAAGAGTGCCATTTAGCCCAACTGAATTCAGTGAGACTACTGATTTAACCAAAATTAATCACACACTTAAATTTTTCCTAGGTCAGAGCTTAAAATACTGCTGTGATCAGTACTATGTATGTTAGGCAGAGGTCTAATAAGCTATAAAAAGTTTTCCATTAACCTGAATGAACATTTTAGTCCACTTTTTCACTTTGTCTATAAAGTCTGTTTCATTGATAAACAGCTTGTAAGTCTTCTAAATTTTCCCAACTTAAACAGCTATAAGTAACAGAATTATACTAAAAAGTATTTTTTGTGGTGTTAGATCTAGGGAAGAGGATTTACTGATACAAACAGATCATACTGCTCACTGAACATGCATTCCTGAATAGTGTAAGAGTTAATGATTTCAAAGATGAAACACCAGATTTTCTATGGGCATTAATTAATGTAAGGGTGGGAAGTGGGATCGCTGGTTCAAAATTATGCACTGTTTAAATGTTGGGGAACACTATGTTGCAACATATATTTTTTCTGATTCATATCCTGATATCACTGCTTAAAAATAATTTTTAAAATTACTATATAAGGTTTTTAATTTTAATTTTTAATTTTAAGTGAAACATCAGTAGTGGTCTGGAATGACAGAGTTAGAAGATGAGAAAGATGACATGGAGAGTAAATATGTGGAAGCAGAACTCTCAAGTACCACAGGAATGTCTGATAGGGACAGAAGAGACAAGATACCACATTTAAGTAAATTGTTTTTCAGCACATAGTTGAAGACATGACTGCATATTGGCCTGAGATTTTAAGCAGTATAAGTTTTTGTATCAAGAGATCAAATTTTGCAATGCCATGGTGCAATTCTTGGAATGGAATACCATTCTGAAAGATCTCAGTCACTTAATCTACTAGTTTGAGCAATCTTGTTCCCTCTTTCTGAAATTTTGTTTTGTTTTAGTCATCTTATTCAAGCCCCTTCCTTTTTATCAAGATCAGTCAAGTCAGTCAAGGGAGGAGGACAGAAAAATGGGCAAATTATTAGTGTAAGGCCTTAAACTATGGATGGCAGAACTCCCAAAAGATGCATCAGGAAGATACATGGCATATTGCTCTACATTTCTGGATTATTTACTAGTATGACATGTAAGACAACTGCATAAAATAGGAGTGATTTCATTGCTTCCTGTAATTAGAATTTCATAGTTGTTCCTTAACAGACTTCTTCACAGACCATGCACAAGGACATTTTGGAAAATTTGACCTACAGAGACAGTAAAAGTGAGCCTGAATTTCATTTTTTATGAGGATAAAAGGAAGGAGAAAAGGAGAACACAAAAACCTGCACTTCAAACTGAGCTGTTCGTTAGTACTGCTCAAGTTTGATATCATTCCACTATCTAACTGGAACACATTTGTAAATTGTGTGAAACATATTTGCAGAAATGCTACAGTTTTACATTTCAAGTTTGGAAAATCATACACTCAGCACCTCTGAAAAGCTGACCTTCCACCAATTGCTTCCAACATACATTTTTCTGACCTTCATTTCATGCATGCATTCATCTGGCTGGACTTTATGCTGCTGGACTTCAGGCTGGCCTTCTTGGCTTTCATGACTACTCACACATGCCCAGGACCACAAAGCATGAGACCCACTTAAATAAATACTAATTTGCTGTGACTCTGATGTTTTGGTGACCAGTTTGAACCTGCAATTTTTATTTGTTAACTTAGAAAGCCTTCTAGCTAACCAATAAAGCAAAAACTTATGTCACAAGAATGAATGAATCTACTGGTTGTTTCACACAGGGAAATAAGTAGCCACAGAGCTTTTTTGTTACCCCCTTAAATTGTGTATCAGTGTCTGACTGATTGTTAAGAAGGCCCGACTGATGGATAGTTTTAATTTCAAACCAAATCTTCCACCTATTTCTTTTGCTTTTCTTTTGCTATGGTGAAGATCATCATAGCCTGTATACAAAAGCAAAACACAGAGCGATCACTGAAAAACACTTCAAGACAGACTAAGACATGAAATAATAACAACAAATTAAAAATATGTATCACTTAATGATGCTATTAAGCAATCGTATTTTTCTAGTCATGTTTTGCTGATCCCTCACCCAGAAATGTGACTGAAATCATACACTTTAAACAGTATTGATTTTCCTGACAAATTCTTTTTAACAAATATAAGCATTACTGTTATCATTACAAGTCCCATAGGATCAAGGGCTATAACCTGTATTGGCACTACAGTTCCTAGCTCTTTTGGCTTCTCCAGTTATCACCATTTAGCTTTCCCACAGTGTGAAGCCTCAGTTACTGAGAATTAACATCCCACACAGAAATAGGAATAATTTGTAAAGCTCAGGCCAGGAAAATCTATATAAAGTGTCCTTGCCTGTAGATGCCTGTGTAGGTGTGCTGAAGTAACTCTACTGTGGTTTGAAAATGCTGGGTATGCATTGCACACTTTTGGCAGAATTTGGAGACCAAAGGGCAAAGCATGCCCTTAATACTCCTGGGAGCTTATAAAACATTTCTCAAATATTGCAGTGAGGTGTGTGATTTCTTTTAAAAAGCTGTGTTTTAAGGGCAAACACTATACTCTTGAAAGGACCTCCTTATTTGACAATAATGCTTTGAGTGGAAGAATAAAATGTTAGTTCTAATTTTTGATTACCTGCTCTTGTTGCTACTCTTAAAGCTCTGTGTCTAGCTCTGTGTCTTTCATTTTAATTTTATTTTCCCTCTGGAATAAAAGCCATTGTCAGCCTCTCAGTGGGTCTATTTTTTTCTAGAATGTTTTCCAAATTATTTATTCAGGTTTTGTTTGAGTGGAATGAGTATTACTAGGCAGTCACTGAAGTTCAAGACCTAACTCCACCAATCCTGCTGAGAGCATGTTTGAGTTTAGATGATTCAAACAATTTCTTTGGCAGAAGACTCCACTAATTTCAATGGGAAGCTTACCTGTGAGAAGAAAGAGAAACAGGCTCCACATCTTTTCGTAAAAAAGGATGCTCTGTGAAAGCATCCAACCTGTAATAGAGTAAATTAATAACACTGCAAATCACAGATTTTCTTCCAGCAGATTCTCTGGAGTTTTGGAAGATTAGGGTCATTTGGGATGGAAGCATCTGAGCAGAAGTCGCAAAAGAAGAAAGTTTTCTGATAATGTTCCAGTAACAGAAACAAGAGATTTCAGCAGCATGTGAAAATGGAAGGAAATAAAAGGTCCACTAAGATTTCAAAGACTGAAAAGAAAGTACTTCTGGCTCCAAGACAGTGGTTTTATTTGAAGTTCAAATTTATTTTATTCAGAACTATACATTGATCCCTATTTATTCTTCAGTGACCCCTCTCAAGCAGGAAAGTCCACAGCTTCAAGCACTGAATAAGTGAAGGTACTATGCTCCCTTCTTGACCCACCAGTTTCAGGATATGAACTTCAGTTCATCTCCCTGCATCTCAATTTTTCCCCACTATAAAAAGAGGATATTTTATTGCAGACTGGACCACACAGTGTTTTTATGCCTCAAATTTGATGGTGGATTATTTGTAAAAGTTAGTAGTATCAATTACACATTAATTTTTCACTCAGCAGTCAATTATTAGTTACCAAAGGGCTTATTTTACACTAGGTTGAAAGTAATTACTATGTACTGTAAAATCACTTTTAAAATACAACTCCATCAATATTTGCACCACTATGTTTTACAATTCAGTTCCAGTGAAATTTAATTTCCGTAAGTATGTTGAGCAATAGGGCAGGTACAAACATTGCAATCAAATGCTAAAGTGACAATCCTGGCACAGACAGCACAGACATATGGTTAAGAGCTTTTAGCTCTCTTTCATGCAATACTGCATACAGACTGAAATATCTGGCTGGTGCGTTCTGTCTGATTTAGTCCCTGCCTCTTAGGAACACAAGAAATACATTCAGGAGCAGTGTGCAAGATGCCCAGACTCATTCCTGAGGCTAAAGCTACATCCCATCAGACAATCCATGTAAATAGGCCATGTGCATATACTTTCACCAGTAGTTCTGACCTTTATGAGTAACCTAATTATTAAGTCCTCTATATCTGTCTTAACATTCTATTTCCCCACGTCCACCATTATTCACAGCTCTGGGATTGCCCTTCACACACCAAAACCAGATTTTGTCTTCATTTTGTCCTCATAAGACTCCCCCTCAGAATTATCTTCCCTTCAGATATATATGAGCCAACTTTCAATCCAAAAAGGACTTGGTAGGTTAAATAATTTGTTTGAAATAGGGCTACAAAATAATCATGATTCCACAGACATTAAGTTCAGTATTTCTTTGTGAAGAGGTAAGGGCTTCCAGTTTTCACTATTTTTGTATAGTTTAGGGAGCTTAGGATTTTCTCCTGATATTTTTAACCCCTGCAACAGGCCAGCAATTATTTGTCAGAGGAACCCAAATCTGAAATCACAAAAGAGCACTGAACACATTATCTGCAAGTTATCTGAAGGGAGGGAGAGGCCACCACCTGAGCACCAGCCAGGTTGTCTCAGCAGAAACAGCTCACACATTAGGATCAGCAGAAAAGCTTTAGCCTGCTTGTTAGGATTTCTGGTTTCAGATTACTACAGACCATTGTTGCAATGATTCCTGTGTCTAGGGAGATATTTACACTAACAGAATCACAGAATGTCAGGGACTGGAAGGGACTTTGAAAGATCATCTAGTCCACTCCCCCTGCTGGAGCAGGAACACCTAGATCAGGTCACAGAGGAATGTGTCCAAGTGGGTTTTGAATGTCTCCAGAGAAGGAGACTCCACAGCCACTATGGGCAGCCTGTGCCAGTGTTCTATTACCCTTTCTTATATTTCTGGAGGAACCTCCTATGTTCCAGTTTGCAGCCATTGCCCCTTGTCCTATCATTGGATGTTGCTGAGAAGAGCTTGGCTCCATCCTCCTGACACTCATTCTTTACATATTTATAAACACAAGTGAGGTCACACTCAGTCTCCTCCAAGATAAAGAGACCCAGCCTCTCCTCATAAGGGAGATGCTCCAATCCCTTCATCATCTTTGTGGCTCTGCGCTGGACACTCTCAATCAGTTCCCTGTCCTCCTTGTACTGAGAGCTCAAGAACTGGACAGAACATTCCAGATGTGCTCTTACCAGGGCAGAGAGTATCTCTCAACCTACTAATCATGACCCCTCTAATACACCCCAGGATTCCACTGACCTTCTTGGCCACAAGGGCACGTTGCTGGCTTGTGGTCATCCTGCTGTCTACCAGGACCCTGAGGTCCCTTTCCCCTACACTGCTCTCTAACAGCTCAGTCCCAAACTTATACTGACACATGGGGCAAGACTCTACACTTGCCCTTGTAATATTTCAGTAAATTTCTCCCTGCCCAATGCTCCAGCCTGCCCAGGTCTGGCTGGATGGCACCAGAGCCTTCTAGCATGTCAGTCACGCCTCCCAGGGGGAGCGGGGCTGTGGGTGCACTCACACCCCATTTCAGTCTGCTGCTGGGGAAAAGGGTCTGTCCTCGCTGCTTTTTCCAGCTTCAAAAAGCCTCAAAAACAAGCTTCTTGCCTGCTCTCTTTTGCTGAGATTCCCTTCCCCAGTGCAGACTGTCCTCAGCTGGAATTGGTCCCTCTTTGGTGAGCCTTGGTTTCTTCACCTTTTGCAAAAGCTGTAGCTGTGAACATTTTACCTGTGATGTCAGAGCTGTAGAACAGGACAAGCCATGGTGGAGCAGGCCAAAAGTGTGAGAAGGAAGGGGTTCCACGGACTGACCACAACCCCAGTTCCCTGTACCTCCTTGTACCACCATAGTGGGAGAAAATAGAAGTGCCTGGAGTGAAACAGTGAAGTTCAGTCTGGGAAAGGACGGGAAAACAGCATGTTGTTTTAATTTTTTTTCTCATTATTAAAATCTATCTTAATTTGCACTAAATTGAGTTAAATCTGTTTTTCCTGTGTAAAACCCTAAATGATAACCATCTACCCAGGTTTTATCTTTACTCTCTGTCCTGCTGAGGAGGAGGGGGGAGTCTGAGTGGGATTTTGGCTCTCAGCCAAGGCTAACTCACCACAGTTAATATCTATGGAACACACTGGAATAGTTTAAAAAATGGTGTTTGAGAAGTGGAAACTATGTGTTTGTTGAATGTATTTGCAGTTGGCATAATTTCCATTGTTAGGAACCATGTGAAAAATCAAACAGTAGATAAGTGAATAATGTCCTTCAAGTTATTTTGACATATTCTGAATAGCATTATATGCCATGATAGTTAAAATCTTAGCATCTATTTCAAGTCTTCTTGTATTTGGATGGTGGGTTTGCATCAGTGTTAAGGGACTGATGAGATAAAAGACAACCATGAATGCTTTGGTATTGTGTTGTATGGCATGTGCACAAACACTACAAAGATTCTTCATGATTAAGAAGCCAAGCTTGATGTAGCAATCTGATGTAGTTAAAGATGTCCCAGCTTACTGCAGGTGGGCTGGACTATATACCCTTTAGAAGTCCCTTCCAACTCAACAGATTCTGTGATTCTGTGAAAAGCTAGTAGATTGGTAGACAGACAAGCATAACAGAAAGAGTTGCCTGGATAAGGAATTGACCCTGTGAAACACCACCTGAAGATGTAATGGATTTTCCACTGCAGTAAACTACTCATGGTTTCCATTGGCTACTGCTCTCAAATTTTTGAGGTTGCTCAACATGCCTAAGAGCTTCACAAACAGCTGTAGATACTTGTTAAAGCTTTTTGAGATACTTGAGTTTCTACTCCAAAGCAAGTGACAATATTTCAATTTTTCACCCTCACAGTGTTGCAGTTTTTGTAAAAAAAAAAAATTACAGAAAACAAACTGAGAAAGTCTGATTTAGAACTATGAAGTATTTCCTTGGGGTAGTATTGAAAATAAATAGAAAAAAAAATACTGCTATGAAATGTGAGCTGAAGACTGGTAAAATCAATTGTGTGTGCTAATAGAAAAGACAAACCAAATTTGACACAGAAATAACATACAAATCAAATGGACTACTTTTCCTGGACTGAGCAGTTCCTCATTATCCACATGTTCCAAATGAATATTGCAATTTTACCAAAACTGCATTTTCTGTCAGAAATGGACTCCATAAAAATGTTTAGAGTGCATGCATGCCAAGCGATTCCTTTTGTGTTTTGTGGTTTGCATCCACTGTGGAACAAACTTTTATTGAGCCACCTTCCACCATCTGCCCCACCACAGGAATGCATGGCTATTTAAAGCACATCATGAAGTCAAACATGAAACTTGGCTGGGCTGCCTGTGTGGGTCAGGAATCCCTCTCTGCACCCACTTCATGCCCATCATCCAGGGAAGCACCTTGGGGATGTATCAACCCTTGCAAGCCAAAAGGCAGTATGTACTAAGTGCCTCCTTCTGGAGATGTCTATAACTTCAGCTCACTGACAGCAACTGGGATGACTCACACCAATGGATATTCACATTTCTTTTTCTTCCTCCTTTACGATACCTTTCTTTGTGAGATGAAAATCTCTATCTCTGAGCTGAGAACTGAGACAATAAACCCATCAGAAAATAGATCGGCTGCCAGAGTTCAGAAAGGGTTAAGGCAGCAGTTGGAGAGGTTTGGGGTGACGTCGTGCTTCTGGACGACTGAGAAGTCTCTTGAAGGTAGTTCCCCTCTGGTGAGGATGGGAGTGAGCTGAGGTCTGAAATCCGAGATCCCTTGCAGCCTGAAGCTGGTGAGGTCCTTGTAAAAGCTGTTTGCCTGCTTTCCCTTCCCAAGCAGACACACTCTGCACCAGCCTGGGCAGTATGGAGCGAGCCCCCTGGACACATGTAGGACTTGCTCTCCTCCAGTTCCTACTCATCTCCTGCTTGCCAAGAGGTACTGTAAGTGAGTTTGTGCATTACTGGCAGGGCTGAATGAATGTCTTTCAGTGTGGTCTCAGGGGTTTGATCTCATGCACTGTCAGGGATGCAGAGATCTGCAGGGATGGCTGTAACAGAAAGAAGGGGTTCTGCTTTATTTATTGTTTTCTTGCTGACAAAATAGGTGTGTGTGTGTGTGTGTGCGTGTGCGTGTATGTGGGTGTGTTTAAGTTTGCACAGGGATGAATTCCAGGCAAACTTAATAGCCTTAAAGAGAAACAACTGGCTGGATTTGTTTGCCAGTGGCCATCAAGACAAGGCATGCAATGATTTTGCTTACTACTGCTTTATTTTCTCAACACTCAGTGCTAAGGAAATGATGATAAAAAGCAGCATTTTAAGTCTCTGAACTGTGAAGCACAATTTGTTTAGTTTGGCAAGGCAGAAACTTTCCTCTCCAGCCCCAACACCAAGAGTGAAGGCAAGGGAGGAAAAAAGAGAAGAAAATAAAGAAAACAAAAGCCACAGATTGTTTCCAATCTGAGATTTAGTTCTGCCAATACTATTCTTTCAAAGAGGAAGCCTGGTTAAAGCAGAACAATCTTTTTTATACTCAACCCTTCCTCCAGTTTCTGCTGAATCAGCATGTGTGGTTACTTCTTGATAAGGTTAAGCAAAATGTATTTACTGTTGAGCACAAATTTGCTGCTGTTATGTCCCTGAATGTGGTCTGTTTACACCTGGATGTGACTGAAGCTGCTTGCAGCAGCTAGCTCTCAGTATCACAGGCTGCTTTCTTGGGAATTGCAGCCCTGGGGCTGTGAGGTGAGATGCCCTCAAATCACTCACACTTCAGCATGCTACAGATTGTGGCTCTCCTGGCAAAGTAAGTGTCTTTTACCATGGGAGGTGTCGCGTATGCAGGCCGTCTCATTGCAATGGCTGTAAATAACCTGAGTCAAGGATGGCACTTCAGAGTCTGCCTTGCCAGGGGAGAGGAGGTCTGTGGGGCTGTGAGCTTTGGAAAGAGAATGCTGGACCACTCTAACGCCAATTCCTCATATGCTAGGATTAAGAAGAGCCTGGGAGGCACATGGATGAGACCTGTCGACCTCATTCCCTTTCCTTTCTTGCCATGCTTTCCCTAGGCTGCTTCTGGTGGAGCAGCTGGCACAGGGATTTGCCCAGTACACAGCTGGGAGGGGACCAGGAGCTCCCCTCGAGCAGCAGGAGGGGAACTCAGAGTCGGGGGAGTGATTCAAAAGTGCTGTAGCCTTAGCATGTCAGGGGAGATTGGAAAAATACTCCTCCCCACAGATGTATCCAATTTTTATCCATATTTATCACACCCAGTTGCGCAGGGATTGCCTCAAGACTTGGGGGCAGGAGTTGGGAAGGTCTGGGAATTGATTTTGGAATGAACTTGAAGTGCAAGTGACTCATATTTCCTTAAAAATATATGTGTGTTTATGTGTGTTTCTGCCTATCTAAAACTTCCCAACCTCTCTTCCCCTCCCTTTCCAGCCGCTGTCTGGAGAAGCAAAGGCCAGATGCACTCAGACACATCCAGATGCATTCAATCTTAGCAAATGGGTTACCTCAGTTCATATGTTTACATTCCTAGCATGAACAATGGGAAAGATGCTTGATTTTTATTTAGTACAAAAGCTGCAGTTCCTCACTCTTGACCCTGACGTCACCTCAAGGGCACACTCGGGAATCCCTGCGAGCCTGCCAGTGCCCAGGATTGGGCTTTCCATAAGCTCAGAGGAAGCCCTCACCACTGCAGTGCTGTGCCCATCCCTCAGGGTGATGGATGCCCTTCTCCTTCATGCAGGATCAGGGTGCCCAGGCAAATGGGAGAGAGGCCATAGGGCAGAACAACAAGCTATCAGCCAGGGTAGCAAATTGGCAGCCTGACAGTATCCACAGTCCTTGGTTAGGGGTGAACATTTGGACGAGCTAAGAGTAATGAAATTTGAGATGCAGGAGTTGGGTTTTTGCTGTTGTCTGTGTGGACTACTATCTAGACAATATTAACTGCAAGTACATTGTCAATGTGTTGCAGGTCTCACACTGTTACAACAAGCACTCAAGACTGCAACTGCAATCAAGCATGTTCTCATGATATGTGGTCAAGAATTTCAATATTGTAGATTCTTCTCCTACAGATTACCAAATGTTACCCCTATTGCAGAAGTCTGTCTTTGCTCTCAAGAGCCTATTAGCATGGACTGGGCTCTCTAAAATCATCAATGCTGTTACAAACTCAAAAGTGGTACATTCATTTCCTGTTCTTTGTCTTCCAGCACAGGGAAAACAGTATCTCTTTCTGATCACACTAGTGTCATTTTTCTGTCTAGAATAAGCTCCTCTATCCAGGAAAGAAACCAAGGACCTCAAGGTTAATGTGGCAACCGGTGCATTTCAGTCTTGTTCTGGCTATTTCGTTGTCATAGCTCTTACCAGATAAAGACATGAGGCCATGGTGCTGATAAGATCACAAATGCCAGTTCATAATTCCAGAGAAGAAACTGAAGGAAGGGGAGACTTCTTCAGGTTGTTTTAAATACTGAAAACATCCTGGCAAGTGGCACAGATGGCCTGTAATTTAAACCCAACTATGACAAAAGGAAAGATTAAAAGGAAGCTGTGTGGTGTTCTGAGGGCAAGATCCATGCAGAGGAGAATGAGGTTTAAACTGGAAGTTGGTCTGGAACGTGGTAAAGGCATGAACACTTCATGCAGCTCTCTAGGCCTGTCACTCAACTGGGCTGTCCTTAAAGGGAAAGGAAAGGATATCAGGCTATCTTAGTACAAGAAAATGGGGAAAAGTGTAGAAGTTCGATTCTGATGGTCTGCACCTCTATGTTGCACGTTACAGCTAATCACCAGAGAAGAAGGGATGCTAAAATGTAGGAAGAAAGGAAAAGGGAAGTTTGCAAAGTTTACTCTAGAGCTACATGTCAACACTCTCCACAGCAGTGGGAAGGAGAGGCAAGAGGAGGAGCTGCAGGGCATGCAGGTTTATTAAAAGAGGAAAATAATGGGAATGATCCAATCAGTTGAGCATCACAATTGAGGCATTGTTGGCTGAGGGGTAGTAGGGTTACTGAGGCTTTAACAGTTTTAGAAAGACCAAATTGACTGTCCTGTTTTCAGTTAAGGCTGGAAAAAGAAAATTCTAGAGCTTTTTGTGCTAATGCTGGGTTTCTATTAACCTACCAATATATAATTTAGATGGGCAAAGCCTAGACCTCATAAATAGGAAGCACAATTTTTATTTGGCTTTCCTTTTGCTTACACCAAGATACTTGTTTTGCTGTGTCCATGATAAAAATCAAGGCAGTGTGGAGAGACATGCAGATTTTCCAAGTCGCGAGGGAAGTTCTGTTAAGAACCTGATGGAGACCTCAAAAATGTATTTGCTGGACTAACAGTTTTTCTTTACTTTGTGCAGAAGTTTTGGGAGTTTATGGTTTGATTGTTTTAGCATAATTAAGAATAGAAGCTTACAAACATAAAAAAGGGACTACTGCTGGAGCACAATGAGGCAAACCTATGGCCTATCAGAACTATTTATCTCTGAACTTATATCTACTAAACACCATATGACAAGAAGAAACTTGGAATAAAGACCGTTCTATCTGAAAACAGATAAGGCAGATAAGATAGGCAGATAAGAACTCCTGAATCAAAGGAGAATGTGCATTTAGATTTTTTTCTATGTGAAAAAATTATCTGAATTGCTAAAAGTTAGTGGTTAAGACAACAGTGGCCTTATCCAGCAGATCACAGCTGTACTTACCCTAGACAGGTTTTCTTATTTTCTGTAGTAGTCTGGTCAGCTTTCAGTACTGTATGAAACCATAGAATAATGCCCAGGAAGGAACTGCATCCTGGGCTACATCAGAAGAGCCATAGCCAGCAAATGAAGAGAAGTAATTCTGCCTCTCTACTCTGCTCTCATGAGACCACATCCAGAGTATGAGGTTCAGCTCTGGAGCTCACAGCACAAGAAGGACATGGAACTATTGGAGAAGGGCCAGATGAGGGCCAGAGGGTGATCAGCACTTCTACAAGGACAGGCTGAGAGATTTGGAGCTGGAGAAGAGAAGGCTCCCAGGATACCTCATAGCTGTCTACCAGTACGTGAAGGGGCCTCAAAAAAGCTGGAGAGAGATTGTTTGCCAGGGCTTGTAGCAATAGGATGAGAGGAAATGCTTTTAAAATGGAGGAGGGAAGATTTAGATTAGATCCTATGAAGAAGTTCATCACCATGAGGGTGGTGAGACACTGGAACAGGTTGCCCAGAAAGGTCCAATCCCTGAAGACATTCAAGGCTAAGTTTGATGAGGCTCTGAGCAGCCTGTCCCTGCTTACTGTTGGGGAGGTAGGACTAGATGACTTTTAAAGGTCACTTCCAAGTCAACACATTCTCTGGTTCTGTGATGAAAGATAATAATAACTCATTATATTCTCCATCACTGTCTTACATTTTGTCTACATAGAGTCCCTCTTATTTCTTTTTTCTTTATATGGCTGAAGACCCTTTTGCTTTTATTTTAATTTCCTTTACCAGGAAATTACAAGTTTTTCCTTTGTCCCTGAGCTCAAAGGCATTGTTTGCTAATAGTAAGTCTGTTTTTCAACAGACCTTGGCCAACAAAATTGGCACATTGTGAGAAAGTAAACCAAAACCAAGCACCTGGAAAGAGAATCCTGGGCCAGCAAAAATGAGGGGTGTGGGTGAGCCTGGTAAGTCAAATCAGAGCTGGATTTGCCACAGGTTTGTGAAAGAAGTGGATGAGAATAGACTCTTGATAGTTCAGCTGATTAAAACTATCTTTGAGCTATTGCAACACCACAAATGACTTGCTTCCACTCCTTCCCCTCACTAGCTCCTGTGGGTTTGTGATACAGAGGCAGGTAGGTATGCATTGCTTTTAAAAATACAAACACTGATCCAAGTCAAAACAAAGAGCAAAGGCTTTGCCTTTGCAGTTTTAAGGAACTGTGGAGAGAGTGAAGTCCTGTTACTGACATGGGAAGTCAGTAAGCATTAAACTCAGCAGATCATCTGTGCATTGCATTTGGTGACAGCTTCTCTGTAGATGCTCTTCATCTGCTTTACAGCAGCTCAGCTCCCGGTGATAGCTCAGTGGAAGCCACAGCAGGATCAGCCATCTGTGGAGAGGTGCCACGTGGTCCCACTTTATCTTCTTGCTGCAGCTCATCACCCACTCACAAATGTTCACAGAGCAGGCTCAGGGCCCACCTGTTAGTGGGAAGGGTTCACTGAGGGGAGCTTTGGCTCCTCCAAAGCCCTGACTCGACACTGGGAGGTAGGGGAGGTAGCAGTATCACTTTGACTTGCTCTCAGACTGATGCTGCAGACAGGGAGGATGTTCACTGGAAACAAGTTTTCTTACTGCCATCTTAGAACATGATTGCTGAGAGCCTTTAGAAATCTGAAATTATAGGGACTAGGCAGCTTCACTAGGTGTAGATGTTGTCCAAAAACATGTGTTGCCATCCGAATCTGGAAATGTATGAGAATTATCAGCCACCCAGGTATGCCTTAGCCTTCATCTTCCATATCTCTTGACCTTCAGGGTGGACTACATCATCAGGTGAAATTTTATGTGCTCTGTCAGGTTCATGAGTCAAGCTACTGTTCTTCTGGTACCTTCCCCAGAGGTTTGCATGCATTCCCAACAAAGACATTTATTCCTTGCTTGGTTTCCATGGTCTTGACTACTTCCATGTGTGTGTTTTATGTCTAGATTTAATGGACTTTTCTTTCATGTGATTAAAATCTCATAAATTAATCCACTGTTTATTTGCCTGTCCAGAGACAGCTAAATTGAGCTACATATTTTGCATGGGTTGTCAAGCAGCCTCTTCCTGCTTCTCTAAAAATCAGGTCAAACCACTTTCTGGACTGTGTTTGACACTGGGAGATGCAGCCACTGCCTGCAAGCCAGACTGTCTGCTTTGGAAGATTATCAAAGTTAGGTCTACAAGCAACCCTCAATTACTCTGACACAGCTGTCCAAGGCCTGGCTTAGAGTATATTAGTCAGTAAATAAATATCTCCCTGCTCCTCTCTGCCTCATTCTGTTCTGTTTTGGGCTAAGAATGGACAAGTGATAGTGTGAGGTGCTGCCAACTGCACAAAGGGAAGCAGGGTTATGTCTCTTCCT
The DNA here is from genome assembly GCA_013400935.1 of Turnix velox. NCBI lineage: Eukaryota > Metazoa > Chordata > Aves > Charadriiformes > Turnicidae > Turnix > Turnix velox. The sequence continues at coordinate 70,746 of VZTY01006484.1, read as the reverse complement.
CCATGGGGTCCAGGCTAAGCTCAGTACCACAAGCAAACATTCATTATAAGTGCTAGTGACTCTGTGAATCATCCTCTTAAATTTCTGAGGGGAAAATACTTACGCAAAAGAAAAGGGATCCCACATTAGAGGCACATAAAGTCTTCACATAAATTTCTTTTAAAAATAACTAGTATTCATGTTTATAAATACATAAAGGGTGAGTGTCAGGAGGATGGAGCCAGGCTCTTCTCAGTGACCTCCAATGATATGACAAGGGGCAATGGGTGCAAGCTGGAACACAGGATGTTCCACAGAAATGTAAGAAAAAACTTTTTCACAGTGAAGACGACAGAATGCTGGAACAGACTGCCCAGAGAGGGTGTGGGTTCTCCTTCTCTGGAGAGCACCTCAAAACCCCCCTGGACACCTTCCTTTGTGTCCTGGTCTAGGCGTTCCTGCTCTGGCAGTGGGACTGGACTAGATGATCATCTCCTGAGGTCCCTTCCAATCCCTGATATTCTGTGCTTCTGTGATAATTAGACTCATTTAATAATTTTCTCTGGAATCTGGATCAGATATAGTTCATAGATAAATGGCTTCATTAAAAGAGAGTAATAGCCATAGGTTAAGTAGTCACAACTTGGACAAGTTGATTGACTGCTGTTCTGGAAATTAGAAAGCACTAGTTTAATTTCTGGCTCTGCTATTGTTCTTCTCTGGGACCCTGAGCAGTCACTTCACTTCCCTTGAATATCAGCTTCCCATCTAGAAAAAGGACTTTGTAGATGTACAGGCAAAATATATAACTGCTAAACACTAAGGCTATTTTAATGCAAGAATTTACTATTAGAATAAAAAATTACTGAACCTTGTTGAATGACAAAAGTGGCCTCATTTTTCTTTTTGGGGGAGGAAAAACAGAACTATTAAGTTTTCAGGACAAACAGACTATTGCCAATCTCAAAATGACAGTGGACTCTCTGCAGTGAGTGCACCAGACACAAAGGAAAGGCTGAGCTCTAAGAAGCGTGAAGGACTGAATTTAGTTTTCCAGTCAAAAAGAAAAAAAACTAAGAAACAGTTTGGTGGACCTTTTTATATCGAGCTAATGCTTCGGCTGCATGTTACCATGCTGTTTGAGATTTTCTGGGCTTATTTCCTCATGTCCCCCCCCTCTCTGTTCCCTGTTTGCAGAGTACACAGTGATCAATGAAAACTGCCCAGGTGCTGAGTGGAATATCATGTGTCGGGAGTGCTGTGAATATGACCAAATCGAGTGCATTTGCCCAGGACAGAAAGAAAAAGTGGGCTACACCATTCCCTGCTGCAGGAATGAGGAGAATGAGTGTGATTCCTGTTTAATCCACCCAGGTATGCTTAAGGCCACAGTCTGTTCACGCTAGATACTTGGCTAAGGCACCAGCACATAATGGTGGCTGCTGGCTGTTGGGCAGGGGAGCGATGAGGACAGGTACATCTCACTTGGGCATAGGATTACCTCTTGCATCTCCTCAGGAACTCTGTGATTCTGTTGACAGTGGCAAGACTCATGGCAATATGCCTATGCAGCAGCTAGCATCATTGCCAGGAAAAAAACACACCTTCTACCAGAAATGGGGTCCACTGGGTATCTTGAACAGGCTTGGGAGTTGCCAAAGGGTGTTGCAGCTGGCTTCACACAAGGAATGTTTTGTGGGTGCTCTGGGATGATTTGCATCCCCCAAGCAAGAATGATGAAATTACTTCAACATTTGACTAGCAAGGAGGGAAGGACAAAGTGAGGAGACAGGATCAGGTTGGAAGACATTAGAATCACCTGGAATAGGCATAAGTGGCACCAGCACCTACTTCCAGACTCCTGAGAGAGGCATTTACTGCCAGTGCAATCAGTTTAGAGCTTTGGGCAAGTCAGGCTGAATTGCCTAGGGTTTGGGAGTGGAGTTTGGGTACAGCTCACAGTGGGGAAACTGTCCGCAGCACAGAAGCCACTAACATCACTGGCACTTTTTTGGTGGAAAAGAGAGACAGGCTGCTACTCTCCCCACAGGACAATGCACCTCTAATGCTTTCCTTTAATGCAGTTGCTCTCATTTCAGGCTGCACCATTTTTGAGAACTGCAAGTCCTGTCGCAATGGCTCCTGGGGAGGGACACTTGATGACTTCTACATCAAGGGGATCTACTGTGCAGAGTGCAGAGCTGGCTGGTATGGAGGGGACTGCATGAGTAAGTGTCCTACATGGGCAGGGAGACATGTCACGGACAGTGAATGGTGGCATAGAGCCAGAGCCACGCTGTGACTTTCCAGCTTTTATGTATGGTGAGTCTTTCAAGGAGCACAGGAGGGAGAGAGCAAACACAACCAGGCAGTAAGCAGATCTGCACTGGGAAAAACTTCTCTCACAGTGCTGATGTGCTAGCAATTGACCCAGGGCCCCACGTCAGAGGAGGTTATAACCCTATCAAATTTCTGGTTTGGGTTTATTTAAAAACTTTACTTTGCCTCTGGAAATCTTCTGTTCTCTACATTTCTTAGGCATTTTGAGCATATCCAATTCCCCAGAGGCCTTCACCAAAGCATAAATATTTACAAGGGCAACTTCTATATAAAAGGGCTTCCCTCTGACATTCTTCAATCCCTGTGCTGCAGAACAAGCCCCAGGGAAGTCTCTCCCTCCTTCACACAGCTCCAAAGTACTCCAAGGCAACTCTGGAAAACAGTGTCTTGCAAGTGCTAACAGTATCATGATGAACCAGGAATGTTTCAGGCTCTGGCAGTGATACCAAAGGTTTTGTTCCTGACAGCATACAAAGGCTCCCACTTCTTGGATTTTGCTAAGCTGTAGGTCTCAATGCTGTTTTCCACTAAGGAATTCCATAAGATAATTGGATACCATTTAAGGCTAGTATTTTCTTTACTAATTTCCCACTGCTGAAGGTGCAGCCCTTCATTGACCCTCTTTCAATTTTTATTGAGTCTTTGTTCACATTTCACTGAAATGTATGAAGGCAGAGTCTGCTTTTCCTACTCTGTTTTGTCCATTATTCTATACACCTTAGTCTTGTCACCTCTTAGTTTTTGATTTTGAAGCCACAATTGAATCTGCATTCCCAGCACAGCCCATGACCATTCAGGAGGTGAAAACAAGCAAACAAAAAAAATCATTCCTTCAAATAGCAGAATATGAGGAATCAACATGCTTCAGCAACAGGATTAACTCAGCCTTGGTTGACAAACTTCTAAAAGTTGAATCCCTTGCAGTTTATAATGTTTGTTCTGGGTTGATGCTAGAGCTCCCATGGCACTTTTTGTAAGAGAAGAGACAAGAAAGAATCATTAGCTCATTTAATCTGTCCTCCCTCTGTCTAAGTAGATCAATTGTCTACAGTTTATTTCAACGTGCTCTGCCAACTTGTGTTTTAAAACAAGTGTACCCTCACACTGTAGTCTATTCTGGCATTTCTGCAATACTGAAATTTTGCAGAACTGTTTTTTCTACTTACTCTCTTGAAGAAACAGTGTGTCACTGAGAATGTAGTCTCTACTGTGTGGTACTTCAAAGGCAGAGTAGGATGGGGAGATAGTGCTGTTGTCTCTCCCAATCTTGAAGACGAGCACAGAGGACAGCTGACATCTCAACACACTCCTGCTCCGGCTCTCACGACTATCCCACTTTTCGACCTGACAGCCGACTCTGCATGCCCATAAAGCCTGCTGGCCTGCAGGCTCACAGGCATGTGGCTTAGTGTCTGACAAGTGGCCATCAAGTAGCTGTTGAACAACGGCACGGACTGGCTGCTCTTTGCTACCTGGCAGACAGGCTCTCATCAGGAACTTTGCAACCTGTCCCAGGTGCCTCGCCAGCATCAGGAGTGCCAACGCATCTCAGAAACACAAGGGAGCGCAACCACAGCAATTGTGGGTATAATCTGCCTACTCCATCCTATATTGCAATTGCCAGTACCTTCTGCTGGAAGGTGCATGGGTGGCCAACAAGACCTTATGTGGTCGTTTGCACAAGAGATACACAAAGATTCATCCGACAGTGTTGCCGCAGTGACCAGGAAGGCGCAGCTATCCCCAGCTGAAACTTCTTTCCCAGGTTTTACCTTCTCCTGCCCAGCGAGGACGGCGTCTACCTTTACCTTATCGCCGAAGGAAAGTTCCCTCGCCACTTCACACTCCCCACCCACTCCTCAACGCTTTGGGGCGTATTTAACGGAGCACGCACGGGTGCGGAGAACCCGAGGCGGGGCGCGGACGCGCACTCCCGAACAGTCGGCGGGGTGTGAAATACTTTCAAACCTCTTCATCCGCCGCCACAGCCACCCGGAGAGCGCTAGGCTTTGTCTCCCTCTGGCGGGGCGCGCGCGGCAAGCGTTACCGCGGAGCGCCGGCATCGCTCCGCTGCCCTGGGCGTCGAGTGGCTAAGGCGGCCTCCGCTGGCCTCCGCCGTCACCAGGCGAGCGTCCCGGCGCCCAGAGGGCAGCTCTCCAGCTCTCTCCAGCTTTACCCCTTTGCAGCTTACCTGAGCACAGCGCAGCCTTCACCACTCAGCCCTCCCGCCTCGCCTTTTGTCCCAGAGGCCCAGCCTGGCCGCAGGCGCCGCGCGGCATTGCTGCCAAGTGGGCGCTAGGTGGCGCTCGGGGGCTCCGGAGGAGTGTGCGCCCCCAGGACTCCAGGCCCGCTCCTGTCAGAGATAGGAAATGGCGGCGCTGGAAGGCACAAGGATGATTGGGGGGATGTAGAGGGGTAGGCAGCTGCGCTTTAACCTGTGGGCCGGATTAATGCCTGTTACATTGCTGCATTGGGCAGGGAAGGGCAAAAATGCTGATGTGCCTGGAGGGCTGTCAAGGAAGGTGTTCACTGTGGGGCCATCCAGTTCATAGTGTCAACTGGCCTAGCTGGACATGTGGACATGGCTGCAAAACAACCAAAGGACACCAGATCATTTGATAAAAAAGAAATGGTATATAAGAAAAGAACGTTATTGGGGAAAAAAAATGCACTAAACTGAGTTAATTGGTTACTAGGACTTTTCTGAATGGAACTGTTTACTGAATTGGACTCTCATGCCCTAAAAGGCACTGTAGAAACTAAAACAAGAAAAAAACCCCGACCCTGCAGAAGCTGTTTCTCTGTATCCTGCACTCCAACAACTTCTCTCAATTTCCAGCTGTCATCTCTCTTGAGAACATATATCCTCTGCAGTACCTGTGGTGAACAATTCTTGTTGTTTTCAAGACTTTCCAAACACGAGTGTTTCACATAATACCGCTGGCCAACAAACAACAGGTAGCAACAAGGTACGATAAGTGACAGCTGCCTTCCCATGTCAGCCTGTTTCTGAATGCCAGTGAAGTTTTTACTCTCATTCTCTTCTGTTCAGTCCTTTTGACCTTTGAAAGACCCTCGCATCAATGCTCTAGGACTTGAACAGCAGATAATGAGTACTTACAGAGCTCTCCTCAGGACCTCTCCCTCCATCCCATGGCATGGATTACAACTCAGAGGTCTCTTGAATTGTTTTCTTCTCTGTTACTAACAAGCCTTAGAGGAAATCCTACTGTGGTCCTGAAAGCTGCCTTTTTTTTCACAAACAGGAACAGAACAAGGATGTTGACACTCTGCCAAAGTGGATTATTTTTTTGTAAATGAGGCAGAATTTGCCAGCATTTGTGTTTAGGATGTAAATTATTTTTGATAGCTTTCCAGGTCTCCTGTGGATTCAGAATGGGAAGAGAAAAGACTCCTTTTGATCAACGGCTGATTGAACTGTTGGTGTGTGGAGTCAGCCTAACTTAAGCTAGAAATGCTAGAGATACAAGATCACAGATCTGATGTGATTGCAAAGGTGCTTAGTGTGGAGAAGATAGTAGTAGCAGATATGAGAACTTTCTTTTGGAGGCAGCAATTGAACAGTTTTCTCTGCATGATGTTCTTTGTGGGCCAAACCTTCCTTGGCTCCAGTGTTCAGGGCTCTACCACAGCAAACAGAAACATGTGCTTGGTATGCTGTGCACACAAGTAGCTCATTGCACCGGTTCTCTGGCTTTCCTTTGTTAAAAGCATCAGAAATTCAAAAGCCCTTCAGGACGAAAGGGAAATGTTCTTTGAGGTGGTTCAAGCTCCCTGACAAACCATCTAAAGATTTCTAGCAGCTTTGTGTTAGGTTGTTATTGAGGCAGGAGCCAGTCGCAGCACAAGGTCTTGTTTCTTGCTGTGGGAAGGAGCATTATCATGTGCACCACAGCAGATCCTGCTGTACTCACTGAATCCTAATACGGTTGCTGGGCACAATCATTAATCCTTGCCTTTTACAGAGAGAACTAAGCAAGCCACAGAGAATGAAACACTTTTGAGGAACTCTTCTGTGCAGGATTTCTTGTTTTCTTGTGTCCTGCTTAATTAAGGGTAACCAAGGGTAAATGAACAAAGGGTATTTCATTTGAGCAACACATTCTTAAGAAGAAAGAGGAATAATTGACCTGCAGTTTTCACAGTTCCCCATAGACCAGATGCAGCAGGAATGATCTGCAGACACTGAGATCAATGAGAACTGCAAATTGGTACTTCACCAAATCGGGTCACTATCACCCTCTTTTCCTGGAGGAAGGAAAGGCGTATTAAAACCCACCTTTTCAGTAGGAAACATTCTGTGTTATTGGTTCTTCTTTGTAAAGATAGAAGGAGCAAGGCTTTCTGTTTGACTACAGGGGCAAAAAGGACAGTTGCTATGGAGGTCTTTTGTGCCATTTCTCTTTGCACTAGTCCTGTTTTACCTGTGGTGTGTAGCTTGCCAGATTCCCTTGGTTTGGTGATGCTGTTAGACTCATTTACAGTTTCTGGCTTACAGATAGAAGCCTCATCCCCCAGCAAAGCAACCAGGCTTATTGGAATGGAGCCATTCATAAAGACACAGATAGGAAAATAGAAACTGAGAAATTATCTCTGTTTGGTGCATAAAGATTTAACTGTGCATTTTGCTAGCACTTAAATTTAGAGATCACAGAAGGCTCTGAAAAAATCACTGAACAACTTTTGTCCTTGCACAGGAGAAAATACCATTAGCTATACTTTGTAACTGGCAAAAAGGTAGAGGTTACTAAAGGTGAGAGAACAATCTGAGCTAAAAATGTTCAGTAACCAAGATGAAGAATAAGGACAACTATCCCTGAGCTGTGGCCTAAAGACAGCCACAGGATAGTCACAAAAAGATAGTGCTTCTTCAGTGTGTGACTTTGTTTATGTCATTGTTCTGGGAAGATTTTCTCAGTCTGGGCTCAAATGACCAGAGTACTTCATTTTATTCTGTTGGTGTTGGCCACTGAAGTACATTTCATAGTATGATAAAAAGCAGAGAGTGACACAGGCAGAGTAGGACAGGAGGAGAGGAAGGTTAGGAATGAACCTGGGAGAAGGGATGAAGATGATGTATAATATATGTGTTTCACTGAGCTATTATTGGAGGAGCTGTGATGGTTGTATATCTCCATTGTCAAGGTGTCATTGGGATGATGTGGTAAATCCTCAGGACAAACAATTGCCTTCTCTAAGAATACATCACCTACTTTTCCTTCAAGAATATCCTTGGGAAAAACTTGAGTGTTCAATGTTAGGTGCAACAGCTCCTCCACTCCGTGTTTCACTCACTTGAGCTGATTCAAATGGTTATTGTACCTTTGTCACTTTCCAACCAGCTTCCTCAGCTTCAGTAATTACACAGGTGCCAGCCAGGCAATAATTATGCAAGTGACAGAGTGTCATCCAGGTGGATGGGTGAGTGGGTAGGTTGAATAAGAGTGGGGCAATAGCTCTAAGAAATGGTTTCATGGACCTTTGTTGCAAACTAGGGAGAAGCAATCAACTAAAAATTTTGTGGGAGTCCTCTTTGCCTGGCCGATACTCTAACAGAGTCGTAACTCTTTATAGCCATAGTGTGACTGTCCCATTGTTTTATATAGTGTATACATACAGTACATAAATTATATATAAAGTATATACTTCCTATATTGTATCTTCCAAAGTCACCTTGTCTTCTCATTCCACTGATTTTTCTACATATATTTTCTTCAAATGTCTCTTTAAGGTCCCTTATCCAGACTTTTTTTCTTCTTTTGCTCCTTAGGGTGTGGGCAGGTTCTTCGAGCTTCTAGAGGCCAGATTTTGCTGGAAGGTTACCCCCTGAATGTGCAATGTGAATGGATTATTCATGTTCAAACTGGATTTAACATTGAATTAAGGTAGGTCATACTGACTTTTAGCCAATATTGGTTTCAGGTGAACATTGGAGCATGTGGATTAGAGTCAATGAGGCTCAACAGATGAGAGTGCTGAGACACTGGAACAGGTTTATCAGAGAGACTGTGGATGCCCCCTCTCTGGAGGTATTTCAGGCTAGGCTGCACGAGGCACTAGCCACCTGATCTAGTGGGAGATGCCCCTGCCTATGGCAGGGATGTTGGAACTAGATGATCTTTAAAGTCCTTTCCAACCCAAACCATTCTATGACTCTATAAGGTACTACCACCACTTGGCACCTCCTCTGGTCTAGCTTGTGATAGACAGATACTGCACAAATCATTAATACTGTGCCTTCAGTTACCCTTTAGGACAGCTGGATGATAAGGAGGGTTTCTCAGGTCTTGAGCAAATTGTATCTCTCTAGGAGTTGCTTCAAAACTTTGTCACCAAACACCTAATATTTTCTGAAGAGTGTACTGGGTTGAACTAAGACATTGCCCATGGGACCAGCCTTGCTTGCATGTAGCCAACATTTTAGAATCATAGAATGTATTGAATTGGAAGGGCTATTTAAAGGTCTTGTAGACAAACCCTCTCTCTTTTTTTCACTCAGTCTATAAGCTCTGTCCTTTAACAGCCTTAGTTATTTGTCTTACTTTTCCTTTGTAACTGATCTTCCTGCAAGTAGTAGCTCCTCTGACCTGAGTAAGCTTAGACCTGTTAACCTGACCCTGCTGGCTCATGCTCACTGTTCACTGTGAGTGCAGTCAAGTACTGACAGTGGGTATCTTGCATACTGCTGGAGAGCCTCTAACTGGGGTAATTAGTACTGTTTTACATGTGTGTAGCAGGGAGCTCACAAGCTTGTCAGGGGATTGTATTCAAAACTCACTAGCTAGTGAAAAGAGTAACTAATGTCTTCACTTCGATGTTTCACCAGCTTTGGAACTCAGGCTAAAGAACTATGGTAGATATGCAAACAGATTTTTTCCTGTATGTTTAAAGAAAGACAATACTTAGTAAGAGGAAGAGAAATCAATTGAATAGAAAATAGCTGGTGGCATTCCCACACTAATTTCTTTTTTTTTAAGACTTGCAATTGCAAACCTGTTGTGTAGTTGTAGTTATGCACAGCTGCAGCTATGTGTTGGACAATCTTGATTCTGGAGAAATGTGTGTAGGAGAGAGAGAAGTAATGCTGTGTTCTCATGATACTATTTTGCATCAGTTTCAGTAGGCATGAGCTGTGTCTACCTTGTTTTTCAAAGAATAAAATTGTTGTCTAGGTCTATGATTTCCACAGCGCAAGCTGTGAGGTCATAATCTGGTATCTTTTTGCATTTCTGACTACAGCTTTGTCAATTGTAAGGCTTCACTTTTATGGTAGTAAGTTTGAGAGTGAAATGGATCCTGTGGATGTACATTGTGAGTGAATGCACCATGTATAAAGAGTTGACAGCCAGGGGACAAGGTACAAGAAAGGGAGGAAAGACTTTTAACAGAGGACACTAGACTGAACAGGAGGACTTTCTGTGTCTGTGCTAAGGAGACTCTCATCCATTTTCAAGACCAAGGAATGGGGAGTACTGTAAAGTAAGTTGACGGATATACAGTTTGAAGAAATGAGACCTCCATTCTAGACCATGAAGGCCACTGGCATGCTATGAAGATACTAGTGTGATGTGAAATGTGTACAGTTCACTACATTGACCTTTGCTGTTACCAGGAGATACTTAGAGAGGGATCCTGCAGAGAGTACCTTTTTCCCTATGCCCATTGTTCCTACAGGCAAACAAACACAATACTAGACATCTCCTTGCTGTGACACATTGCATTCCAGCTATGGAAATTTCCAAGTAGTAAGCCACAACTACCAACCTTCCGTTGTCGGCAGCTACATTTATCTGAGCTGGGTAGTGTTGAAGATGCCTAAATGTGGCCCTGTGGCTAGCTTGAGCTGAGCTTGGTGTCTGGGTGCCTAAAGATCGATCTCAGCAGATGCCATGACACTTCTAGGAACTGATCAGGAACTGTCCTGAATATCCAGACTTAATCCTGCCAGTCTGCAAATCAGAATGCATAGGAGGAAGCCTCCAGGGAAAACGCAGAACAAGAGAATCTATGTCTACATCACAAAATAATGCTGGAATGTGTTGTGAATTAACTGAGTTTTTTAAGGTGGACCACCTCTAAACTCTACTGAGAGTTGGGACACACGGACAACATTGTGCTGAATCAGCACAACTGATAACAAAAGAACTCCCTTCTTCATTGTCTCTGTGCACAAATCCTGTTTGCTGCTACTCTGATAGCTTGTGAGGGCAGGGATGGGGACAGTGTGATACAGAGGAGGAATTAATTGGTTTGTATCTGCTTATATAGGTGAGAGGCTGAAACTCTACAGAGCATAAATAAATCTTCCCTTGCTTCAAGCTGTGCCACACTGTCCTTTGGGGATTGGCTAAGCAGAGCTGTGTTGATAAATGGTGCACAGATTGTGGTGGCAGTTTGTTTCTTTTCCAGCCTTATTTTTCTTTGGGTTGTGATGTATAGGCACCCTCAACCCAAGCAATTTCAGGGGTGCCCTACCACAGTAAAAGTAGTTGAGAACTCTCAGTTGTTTTCTTTAATGCCTCAACAGAGATGTATTTTAAAATATTTTCCTTTTGCTAGAAGCTTCCCTCAGAGGGTTTGGTGAATGTATTCATAGTGGAGGCAGTGATGAAATGAAGACAATGCTTTGCATTCCATTTTGTATTTGATGACCCGTAGCACTAAATTGCTTAGTTTCTTAATAGCCAAGAGAATTATGATAGATGTTCCACAGGTGAGGGAGCTGAGTTTCACTACATTGCCTGTACTTGTTATTTAAACAGCAGTAGACCCTGTGGTCTTTAAAGGGTCCCATAAACCAGGTCATAGCCAAAAGATTTTGAAAAGCTTTGACAGGTTCCCTGATCTGCTAGTTCTGAGTCTAAATCATGAGATCCTGTGTCATCAGTACAGTGTATCTGCTTCCATGCTAAGTTAAACAAAATGCAAATCAGAGCCCCCCATTCCTTCCACATCTGCCACTATTTTGATAATTTTTTAAAGCAGAAAATTGCCTTTTCTGCTTTTCTCTTCCTTTTCTTTACAATTGAAAACTCTATTCTCTGTATGGCTCTTTTCTTCTGTGCTTTCACTCTATGAGAGTATCTCTTAACATTCTTTGGTGCGGAACACACTGCTGGGCAGATTACCTGCAAATTATGTAGTGAACATCCCAGAAACTTTCTGTACTTACACACATACTTAATTTCAATCATAAATTTTAGCAGTTCAGAGAACCAGTAAATAATTTTAGGATTGAGTTAGCATTTTATCAGAGGTTTAAAAAATTAAGGGCTCTACTCCATTGGTGTAGCTTTCTACAAGTGCTTATTAATTTCTCTGTGAGTAGTATACTTTTGATGCTTTATAGTCAACTATATGACCTGTACAAAGGTGACTGAGTAAAGAGGATTCTTAACCCGGATTGTAAATTGTCTAAGAAAGGTAATTTCCTATGCATGGGAGCCTGCGCCTCAAGAACAGAATAGCAGGAAGTAGGCTCCATTACTTTCTTGCCTCTCCAGATGGTGAGATCCAGCAGCAGATACAAAATTTGTATATTTGTCTCACTTCCTTGGTGTGAAAATGCAGTCTTTGCAAATCACTAGGCCCACAATGGAATATACAATGTGGAAGATTTTGCCAAATCCTACATATATGTCTGCAGTGCTGGGAGTTCTCATGAAGATTGGCTACACAACACTGCTAAACAGTTAGTAGTATGTCCTCTCCCAGGTCCACAACTTTGCATTCTTATCCAAAGGCACTTGCTGTTTCTTACTCTGTTTCTGATTCATATTCTGATGGGGTGATTTGGCTCTGTGCCCTACTGAATCCAAACAGCAGCATATAATATTGCTGTTAACAAACAAGAGGTTGGATCAAAGCTAGGAGAAGACAGACAGTTAATGAAGTACGACGGTTGGTGTAAGAAGGGGCTGACCTCCACGATCAATATGATCTGCCAGAATCCATTTATTGAGAGCATGAGACAAGCTTATATACAGTGATGGCTAATTATCAATGCTACTAACATACTGATTGGTTACAAGTTACATTCTTGCATTAATGTCAGACCCTCATCTTACAGTTCCTTCTGCCAACACACAAGTCCTTGTTATCTGTTCCTTGTTCTTTACTCCCTCGATACTTTCCCAGACCATTGAAGACACAGGCGAGCTCCAAGGCCACCAGGTGGCTTGATAAGATTTGCTTCAGGCTTTGAGCTGAAAACTTAGTAGCAGTTGTTAACCCTTTATAGCCTGTGCCCATACTGCAACAGACAGTATGGGAAAAGGCTTTAAATATTTCCTTTCTGCATCAACTCTTTTTCCTTATTTCTGCTCTCAAAAGAAGGGCAAGTACCAGACATTGGGGATTTATTACCATTTTGCTTTCTAATTCAAAACATGCTGTGATGTTTTGGTTTCCCTTTGTCTGCCTATTTCTGTCTCTGTTAACATCCCTGAGCTTTCCTTCTATGCATAATTGCTGACTTCAGAACTTCACAATGTAAACAGCTTTTGAGCTTTTGTCTTTGATACTGTTACTTTCAGTATTTACAACTTTACTTAAGGGAAATAAACCAATTTGCAGCAAACAGCCATGATAGAAATATGCCTCCTAGCATGGCTGACCCTATACAAAAGTTCTAACATGTGGTGTGGTTATGGGTCTGATGCATGTGAACAGGCTCTGTGACTTAAATGTAGACTTCACTGTTCTGCCACTTTAATGTTAATATCTGTGCAAATTTGAGCTGTCTTCCAAAGATCATGATGCAAAAATTGAGATGGATTGCTTGAGACTTCACATGGTTAGGGACTTGTTGATTCATTGAGAGCGTGGAGGCACTAGCACAACTAAATTTCCAAATAAATTAGCATGAGGGTGCACAGGTATGCAGTCTGACTGTATATCGTTGTTCCCAAGATTTTCTATGCTGAGTCTGGAGTTTGACTATACGTGCCAATATGACTATGTGGAGGTCCGCGATGGGGACAATTTGGAAAGCCAAATAATTAAGAAATTCTGTGGAAATCAGAGGCCACCTCCCATCCGAAGCACTGGGTCTTCACTCCATATCCTCTTCCAGTCTGATGGATCCAAGAACTTTGATGGATTTCATGCTGTCTTCGAAGAAATTACAGGTAAAATCTAAAGTCTAAAAGTGGAACATGCCGCTCATTCACGTTAATTAATTTTCACTAATCTCTTTCCCTGTTTTGCTTCATTAATATCTTCCATGCTGTGTTGCCAACAGCAGCTAACACAAAAGCAGTGCAGGGAAGATGCAAAAGCCATCGCATGGAATGTGAATGTGCATCTCTTTTAACAGAGACTGAATTCCTTCTGTATAAAGAACAAGTATATCAGCTGGTACAGAAAATCAGTCATTCTGTAACACTCTTCTGTTTGAATCTAAGAACTAAAAGCACAGAAGGAAATAGGGGAAGGAGTATGTCTATCTGCAGTTGCTGAATTACTCAGTACTGTGTGCAGGTGCAGTCACTGTTTCAATTAACAAAAACCTGATGCAAAGTCTCATAATTAGCTCAGGGAAAATGCTCTGACATGACTTTTCTGTTGGCTCTTGTATCATACTGTTAGGGCTTTAAAATAAAAGTATTAAAAAGGACAGATTAATTTCTTTAAGAAAAACAAAAGGAGGCATTTCCCGCTCTGTCATTAACTCAGTGTTATAAATTACAGAAGTAGGGCTCAGGTATGCAGTCATTTTTGCTAATACACAGTGCTAGAGTCCCCCTCATTGCTTTCCATAATTTCATTCTGACTGCAAAATAGCATGGAAAATGTATCTGGTTCCTCATTTTGCGATTGCATTTGAAACAGCCTCTGTGTCCTTCATCTGTCTTCCTTGTTTAGCTACATAGGGAATTTTAGTCAAAACTATCCACAGTACTTCAGGCAAAGAAGCCTGATCAGAGTTTGCAGCTTTTCCATAAACCCTGCAGTATCTATGACTCACCATAACTCTTCTTTCACACACCTGGGTAGCAAATTTCATTAGATCATCCAGGGTATATATAATTCAAGAATTCTGTTAGAATTTTAGTTAGTTCGTGTAATCCTTATATAAATACAGAAACCTACAGTGGTTCAGCTGTTAACAATTATGAGAGATGTAACTAGCAATCTGAATCTGAAATGGATCCAGTGCCAATTCAATTTCTTACCTTGAGTTCGTTAGCAACATAGCAGGGGCAGTTATTGATAGTTCTGCTGGGCTTACAGCAGAATAGGTGATATAGAACAAATGAACATGGGCTATGTTCCATAAGGGCTGCCTACACTCCTAACATTTTCCATATGGTACAAGCTGAATTGGTTCTGTTTTTTCTGCCCAGCAGGGAATACTTGGTATTCAAATACTGTTCAGCACTTTATTTCTGCCCCATTTTTAGTGGTAATTATTCTGAGGCTGCGTGGCTGCAAGTCTGGTAATCCACACAGAGTGCATTGCAAAGGGCTTCTTAGAATTTGTGAGGAGGACTTACTGTGCACTTTATTAGGAAGCTCTTCTGGCTTAATGTGTGGTTGCAGTAAAAGCCTTTTAAAACACTTCCATTTTTTTTTAACGTGAAGCATTAACCTTGCTAGTAGCATAGTTTAGGGGAGTAATATGTGCACGGAGCAGCATAAAATTGAAAGTAGAGGCAGCACAGGATGGAAAACTCTGGCAACATCTTGCAGACTGTAGCATTTCCCTTGAAACACGTAGCACTGTAAGAAATCTAAGGTCCCCAGAAAACAGTATGATTGCTACATATGTATTCCTTTTAACAAATGAATTACTGTCCTTAATCTGACCCTAGTCTTCAATAAGGCTTGGAAGATACTCATTGCCCAACCATATATGAATTGCTGTTGCATCACCACATGAAACCTCCAGAGAAATCAATATGTAGCATCTGTATATTTCTTGTCTCTTGCCATCTGGACATATAAGAGAATTGAAGATTATACTTCAGGTGAAGTCTTTCCAACGAAAGCAGCTGATTCTGATACCTATCATTCTGGACTGCAGCAAAATGAATGCTTTAAATGTAATACTAGACAACCACTGTGGTTGCTCATGGCTGCAACATATGATGATATGACTGATATATGACTTGATATAGATATGACTGATATAGATCAGTATTTTTGTTATAACTGAAAAAATCAGTGCATTAATCTGACCTTTCTAGCAATTACGTTTTCAAAATTTAATCTTTAAGTTATCAAGCATGCTTGGATAATTCTTTAAGATGGTAAGGAATATGTTTTGTAGTAATGGGATCTGAAACTGAACTCAGCTTCTGGTATGGATCCAGATGTGAACTCTGTTGCAGTCTTTTTTTTGTTAATATGTACTTGAAGGAGGGCATCAGATCTGTGACTTCTCAGGTGTTACATACTTGAATCTTACACTGAATCTAAATCTTTAGATTTTGGGTCTACTTGCTATCTGCTAAAACTTGCACTCAGTTTGAAAAATAATCTATGTTGAAATTATTTCTTTGTGTTTATTAGAGATGATCTACTCATCTCCGCTTAGAGCAGGCACAAAAATAAATGTGTGGCATTAGCTGGTATTAAATGGTGCAATTACACATTCTGATATTAGTTTATACAAAATGTACAATTTGATATGTATCACTGTTAGATTTGTGATAAGCAAGAGATTCCCTCTGAATCTTAGGGTCATCATGGCCATTCCGATCCTCCTGAACTCAGCACCAGATAAGTGCTTCTCAGCAGCAAAGCAACTTCAAAGTCTAGGATGCCAAGATGTGAAACCTAAAAAAACCTGCCAGAACAATGATACCCAAAAATTATCCCTAAACTCTTCGATGAATGGCAGAAGACATGTAGGTTGATATTAAACTTCTTTAATTTAGGCTAGACTCTAAACACTCTTGGACCTTCCTGTAAATCAGTTTTCTTCCACAAAGCTTTCTTATCACTTGATTACAGTTAAAGGAAATGGTAAGAGTATGTGATGAATGCTGGGAAAAGAGCTGCCCATTCCCATAAGGTCACCTCTCCAGCAAATGAAGAAGGCTTTTCCACATGTATTAGGCTCTTTCCTGAGTATTCCTAACTTCTAACCAGAATATGTAATTTACCTCAAGACACAGCCATCAAGGGGAAAAGAATGATATGAAAGACCATGAATATCTTTGCTTTTCTTTTATAGCTTGTTCTTCATCTCCATGTCTTCATGACGGAACATGCATTCTGGACAAAAGCAGTACCTACAAATGTGCCTGTCTGGCTGGCTATACAGGGAAACACTGCGAAAACTGTGAGTACAGGCACTGTGTGTATGACCAGTCTTCAGGGTTGTCACTGATGCAGGCCATTAATTATTAGGAGTGTCATTGATACATAGGTTAGGTCAGTCTTGGTGCCAGAGAATGTCCTGAGATTCTTGTGGCATTTTTTAAGATGAATCACCTGCAGTTTATGAAGATTTTGAATGAATAGTTCTGGAGCTTTATATTCATGTGTAGAAAGGTAAAACAGAATTGGAGCCAATAAGCAGCTCACAAGAAATCTTGTAATGGAGTATCTTATCGGATAGAGATATTCCCACCTGTTGTTCTTCATTGTGTAGATCAGCTTTTCTTTTCTAAAAGCACATACCCCAACTGAGCTTTGTGCTTAATGCTTTAGCCAGAAACAGTACTATGAAGTTTGTCTTTCCTCACAGTCACCCGAAAGGTAGAGTTCTGGCACCATGAATGACAGAGACTTCAAACTGAAACAAATGGAAAAGAGAAGATTCTATCCACATCTGTGCTGGTGGTCCTCACTGTACTTATAGCCCTATATCCAGTTTTGTCCTGCTAAGTGAATTGTAGAATATCTGTGTTCAAATGAGTTGAAATCAACTGTCTGTTCTAGTGATTCAATTCTTCATGCTTGAGAACGTCTTCATCTAACAGGGCATGGAAGAGCAAGGAGTAAAAATTGTGCAGTATATGCTATGATAAAGGTAATAGCTGAAAGGAACATCATGCAGTGTTTAAAGTCATGGAGCTAAAGCTCCAGCTGACCCTGGAGGATTTCAGTAATAACAGTGAAATACACTCAGCACAGGAAAGAAAACATTGCTTACTGTGACCTGATGTGGCATTACTCTGACTGTAAGGCACATAATACTTTGCCTGCTTTCAGGTTTTTCAATTCTATGCCAGAGCAGCCAATACCCACCAGACCTCACTACTTCAAAATCTTTCCCACAGGTGCCATTGTCAGGAGTGTATTTCTGTCTTGAATTGCTTTTACTTCATCAGGGAAGTTGAATGATAGTGACATGGTACTTCCTAGCATGGACCATTCTGAGATAAAAGACTTTTCAGTTTCTTCAGATGCCAGATTGCACAGATTCCTGATATGTTTTCTGTAGGGAAGTTGTTGCTGAAAATCTTTCCTGACCTCAGGGCTAATGTGTCTGTCTCTGCTAACAACTTTTTTCCTCTGAGCACTTGTTTAGCATGTCATTTAGGGACTGAAAACTCCCTAGCTCTTTGCAACTGCTCATTGAGCTTATTTTCCATTCCTGTATGTAGGAGAGAGCAATCAAAATTTCAGATGAATTAAATTTCCAGCAAACCTCATCCCTTGTTTTGGCAGGCAGTAGATTTCAGTCAGGGCAAGAATCTAAGCTCATGTCCTTAAATTAGTTTCCTTTTGCAGTTCCAGTGTAGTAACTTCACCAGTGCAGCACACAGAGCAAAGAACAGAGGAGGTTGAAAAACCATAGGATGAGGCTTTTGTCGTATTGTAAACGATAAAAAGTATAGCTTGTAACCTAAAAAAAGAAGGAAACATTTAAAATGCATACAGTAAGATTTAAAAACTTGATAGGAATCCTGTGGTTTGATTTGTGAAACAGCAGTTTAGGTGGATAAAATACTGTTACTTAATGATGCTTGTTGCTATGTGTTTGCTTTTTGCTTACGCTATGAAGTAATTTTCCTAGCATATATATTGCTGCCTTCCATTACATAGCTAAAGATTGACCTTTATTTTCTTGTGGGTGAATAGCAAAGTCTACAACAGAAAACACCATGGAAAAAGTTCTGTTCTTTCTGGCTTCAACAAAGTTTTTTTTCTTAAAATATTCCCTTCAGTTTTGCCAAAACATATCTCAAGTATTTTCCAGTTTATGGGGAGAAAAAGGCAGAAAATTGAGTTTCAATTTTTTTTTAATAGAAAAGGAGGAACTGGAAAAAATGTCTGTGGCCATAATTCTTTAAAAATCAGACACATGTTTCCTGAACAGCATTGCAGTTTAACTGTTAAAGGGAGATTGTGTCATGCTCAGAATCTTTCTGTCATAGGTCTTGCAGCAACAGTGCTGTTTGTGAAGTGAAGCCAAGAGAAAGAAATTTACTTCTGCAAAAACCAATCAGAAAATGATCACTTTTGGAATATTGAATATGACTTTGGACACTACGAGGCTGATTCTTTTAGTCAGATTTTCTTGGAGCTAGTCATGTGAAGTCTCCTTCACAAATCTCAAAGGATTTATAATGATGAAAAATAGATGTAAGAAAGATGAAAATTGGAGCCTCTTGATGTTAAGTGCATGTAGAAAATTTGAGGTGATGCAACAGAAGGCATCCAGAGAGACACAAGGGTTTTAAATAGAACCAAGGGACGTATTTCAGAGGAAAAGAGACTGTAGGAGTCTGTCATTGAGGAATAAGTTAAGGGGAAGTTAAAGAAAGTCAGCACAGAGATTTCATGACAGAATCAGAAGTTTTCCAAGTTCCGTGCCAGTGTAGCTGTGTTTTTTCCTCTGTTACCAAATTCAGTTTTAAAGTTGTGGGAATCACCATTAGAATTGTGGAAATCACCTTAAAGAGAGAAACCATAAGGAACCTGATTTTTCCTCTGTTAAACTAAGTTCTATCTATTTAATAGGATCATAAGCATTGGTCAAGCTGCTTTCCTAATTGCTCTGTCAGTTACAATTTTCAAAATTAATAAAATAACTAAATGCATGTGTTGCTTATAACTAATAGTCGTTTTTATTACAGCAGTGAATGAATTGTCTTCTTTACTAATACAATGATTTATAGACTTCAACAGTATGAAGTGACATGCATCTTTCTAATAGCTGTTAATCATTCAGCCAGTCCTGTTTCAGGACAAGAAATATTTTATCTAAACAGGTCAGATTTCACTCCTGAGTCTGTTTAAAAAAACACCACAACTGTGTGAAACCGTAAAACAAATGTTGACCTATAGTGAGACCTTTCCTTCTTTCATCTGCCCTAAAACACAAGTTTAAAAAGTCCTAGAAATGGGCAACAACAGGCTTTGTCACAGTGATACATTGAATAGAGAAAACTATTTTAAACCCTTGGGTTTCTTTCTGATCTTAAATTGAATTTGGTATACCTGCATACCCCTCCCAGCAACCCCTGAGCCAAGCTGACACAACTGAGGTGAAAGTCAGACTATTCTATCTGACTTCTCTGAATTTTAATGCAAATAATCTTGTAATCAGAAGCATTAAAAAACAGATAATCTTGTTCTATTAATTGGCAATACCTTGAAACACAGCAGCAACTTCCTCAAAATTACAGAAAAATTACATTACAGAAAAAGTAACAACCAGTGGTTCTCTGCACCCTAAAAAAAGCATTCTCTCATGTATCAGACTTTCAATGACTGTGCAGCTTGACAGCTATTTTTTCAACTCAAAGTAAGAAAGGTCTTTTCCAGATTCTCAGTGTTGAGCTTGCCTGCTAAAGATGCAGCTGTAGAGAGCCAGTACTGCTGGTAACCTATTGCAAATGCTTTCCCCTTCTGCTTGTCTTTCTTCTAGGACGCAGTGTTCTGACTCAAGAGTCTTCCTAGGGCTTGCTGGCCCCAAAGCAAGAGACCTTGACCTCATCCTGCCCTGATATTTCCTGTTACCTTTATTTCGTACAAAGACAGGCAAACTAGAGTTCCTAAGCAAATAAGAGGAACTTGTACTGAATGGGGAATTCAGGACTTAGATTTGATTTCCATTTTTATTGTATTTCTTGCTGCTGTCTGCCAATAAGAAGAGGATTGTTCTGCATTCTAATGAAGGGTCTAATGCAACTGACTAAGCTGCATAAACTACCTCCTCGCTGTTGCCTTTGATGTTAGTATGGCTGACCTTACTGTGTTGCAACACACCTCTCAATGTAGCTTCCAGGCTCTTCTCTACGAGTGATATGATTCCTTTCCATCCTTTTTTGGCCCCGTAGGATTGTGAC
The DNA here is from genome assembly GCA_013400935.1 of Turnix velox. NCBI lineage: Eukaryota > Metazoa > Chordata > Aves > Charadriiformes > Turnicidae > Turnix > Turnix velox. Next base: position 50,155 of record VZTY01006484.1, on the reverse strand, counting down.
TTGGGCTGGTCTCCTTAACAGACTGACTGATTGATACTTAAGATAGATTGAAAGCATTAACACTCTCCTACCCCCTTGCCTTCTCTGCTATGGGACAAATGAGCCCCGTTGTCATGGTCTAGGAGAGGCTGGACAGAGACTTTAATTGCAGAGTCTAGAAAGAGCCTCTGGGGAAAGGTTCTGGACATTAAACTTTACTTTCTTTCCTAACCATGGACATGTAATGCACAGTCTTCTAAGGGAATGCTTGAGGCTTTCTGAAATTTTTTTAGAAATACTCTCAGTATTGTGAGTCATTGATGAGCAATCATTGTGTGCCACAATGATTGTCTATAATCACAGTCTTTTCTGGAAATCAGTCCTATTCCAGCTAAGGAAAATGTTCCATAAAGAAATATGAGTCTTAATTTCCCTACTTCTAGTCCTGCCATGAGTTCTTTTGGTTGTTTGTTGGATTTTGGTTATTTTCTTCCCAGTGGAAAATAGCTTACTGCAGTTTTTTTAAAGAGGAGTTCTTCCTTACTTGTGTCAAGGTGGCTTTTCTGGCAGCTGTGTCAAAGAGGTGAGATTGCCACTCTTTCTCCATCCCATTTCTACTGTCTTCCCTACAGGCTTTCATTTAGAGTGGGAAATAAGAAATCAACTCCTGCTACCACTAAAGTATGTATATACCTGGAGCTGCTAAGAAGTAAAAGCTAGCGGCTTTTTTCACTGTCACAGTTTGAGAGTTCACCTGCCTTGAGACCCACACACTAGAAAAATCCCATAATTGGAATTTGCCAGTTCTCAGGTTTTACAGACCTGTTAAGGATTGCATTTAAGCTAAAACTTAAACCAGCACTACCCTTTAGCCTGTAGTGTTGAACACAGGCAAGATACTCTGAGAGGTGGCTTGCACTACAGAACTTTCCTGGAGCAACTCCGGAGAGGCAATGTAGTATTGCTACTTGTGGCTTGACCACTATTACTTAAAGTGATTACTGGGGGCAAGGCTGTTCAGAAGGATGGTTAGTTCAGAGAAGTTGAGATAATCCTACAGTGAAGACATGGCCAATGCAGTCATACAGGAAGTTTCATTGACCCACATGGCTCTGCAAATCCAAGTAAGTAATAGTAATAGTACTGCCGTCCTCAGACAGGTTTCTAATGTCACCTTCAGAGTTCTGTTCTGATAGGATAATGCCCTCTTTTGTTTTCTTGATCTTATCAGAAGAATGGTGTGATCCTGGCTAGACCATTTCCTAGGATACTAGTCAAGCAGCAAGGTCTGTGTTAGTGCCTAGTGCATGAATTTAAAGGGCTTGGCTTAAGATGGAGGTAGAGATTTCTGCTCCCAGTTTTCACTTCAGTATATTTCCTGGAAATGTTCACAGGGCAATGGCCATACAAGTCAACATAATGTCTGGTGCTTTAAGGTAACTTAGCACACTTAATACCCTGATAAGCTAAAGCTGTTTGGCTCCTGTTGCACAAATAGGCAAGATGCCCCATCAGAAACACTTAATAGAAAAAGAAAGTTGATGGCTAAGGATGGAAATGGCTACAGTCATCTGAAGCAATCACTAAATAACTGCAGTCCCTGGTCCCTGAGACTGCTCTTTCCTTCAGCTCTATCACTACAGTTGTTGAATTGGGCAAATTGGGCAATTTTTGGGAGGAAGTTGCTTATATCATTTTGCAGTGTCTGATCTTGTAATATTTCAACAATGTTTTGAAACTCCAGTGAGTAAGAGTAGCTGACATCAAGGCTGAAAGAGACAGGACATCCGCATTATTAATAACTCTTCTTGTCTGGTTATTATTTTCTCAGTGTAGTTTTTCAGTAAGGGAAAAACGTCTGGTAAAAAAATCGTAGTATCTTGCCTAGAGTATAGCCCCAGGCATTGCTATCATCTAAATAAATCAGAAATTATCTCTTTGTTAACATAATCCATTCAGAGCTAGGCCTGCCATTATAAAAGAGATATATTTCTAAACCACATTTCATAGGGGATTTCTACTTGTGGAACTCCCAAACTCCTCTGCTAGTATGCCTTAGAGATAAAACCATCCATGAGATTTTCCCTGGTATGACTTGTCCTGTGGAAGGATAAATCAATACTGCAGGAGGGTAGGTTGGACCAAGCTACATCTTGCCACATCGGATGGGACAAAGGTACTTTTCATTACTTAGTTACCTAGAAGACTGAAGTTTCCTGACAAATCTGCTTTAATGTATGGTGTAAACCATCTCTTCTGCACAGAATAACTGCATGCAGGCCAAAAACCACTCTGCATCACTGGCACATTTAGGCTCACCCTTGCTTTTGTTCAGATTGTAGGCAACAGGGGAGTTGGCATAAAGTTGTAAATTGCTGAGGGAGATATTTTCTGTCTCCTGTGGGGGAAAGGATGTAGCTTTTGATTTCTTTGGAGCTAGAAGAAATGAGAGAGTAGATTATAGATTTGGAATCTCTGCCTTTAACCACTCCTTGTCCTCTCTGAACATTACTCATAGCTTCTCAGGTGCAAGCATTCAGACTGCACATTCTTGCAGTGTTTTGCAGTAACTTTAAAATGACTTTGCAAGCTTGAAGGGTAACCAGCATGCTTAAATGCTGATAGTTTCATTTCTGCTCCTTCTCCCCCCCCCCAGATTCATTCAAAGCCTTTGTTCCCCCTTGAGGATTTAATACTCAAACATCTCTGAGACAAGCTACCTTACATCCTTTTGTTGCACTCATGGGCATGATTTCGCTGTCTTGCATGCAGTTTGCAGCTGAAACAGAACACTGCCAAGACAGAATGGCCCCAGGTGGTAGGAATGATGACACAAACAACAAGGCAGTATCCCACTTGCTTTTTGCTATTACTCCCATACTCCTCTTTGCTTACTTTAAGAGCTCAGGAGCTGCATTTCACAATCAACTAAATTGCCCTGCTACTTCCTGCTTTTTAGTTTCCTTCATTGTCTTTTTCCCCGTACTCTCATCTCAACACTTGGTAGTTGCCATCTCTTTTTCTAACAGACAATATCAGATCTTTCTTTCTGTCCAAAATCCATCTCAGATCCCTGCAAAAATCTGAATAAACTGGCAGCTATGCTATTGTGAATATTAAATAGTGTTTATGTGTTACAGTTAATGCACATTCACAAACACTGTTACAAAGTCATAAGCATTTCTTTAGAGTGTCTTTCTCATCTAGCTTTGCCTGGTCTTGTTTAGCTGGAAAGCTGACATCTCCAAAATGAAACACCAACAAGGTGATCTACTCACTCTCCTTTGTAATTTGGTACAACAAGTATATCAGTATTTCTATTGCCCTACAGTCTTCCTCGTGAGCAGTGTGATATTCTGCTGTTTTTCAAGGGATACATTGGGAAACTTATTCTAAATATTTGTTCTTGCCACTGATTAAGAAAGTTAATGCTGAGAATCGTTAGGATTTCACTCCAGTATCCCATGCACAAATAGGTCTGATTGTTTAATTAAATAGGCCATCCAAGTACCGGAAAGATTGTATCCAGAGACCCAGCTTCTTAAGGGCTAAGAACAATGATAATAAAGATCAAGTGGCTAATTGTAAGCAACAACCTCCAAATTGCCTCCGGATGAATAAATCACTGTGGGTGATCCAAGCATATTTTCACATGGATACGGTCTCATTCACAGAAGCGAGGAGCTGGAAAACATCAGGAGTGAGTTCCAATTGGCTGGAAGGAAATGAAAAGATTTGTATTTCAGTAGGGATTACGTCATAGTTTTGTGTAATTATTCCTAGCTGGTGGAACCATTGCAAAAATGAAAAGGCCCAAAGAGCAGAACTGGAAATCTGCTATTGCTTGGTACTTGGTATCAGCTGCTCATGTTATGATTTTCCTTGACATTTCCAGGATTAATGTGTGGACTGGAAAAATGCAACAATGAGAGCAGATTTGAACTTCCAGGACTCCTCTGTGGGGGATAAATTAAGGCAAAAAATCTTTGTGGTGAATTGTCCGCATTTCTGGATGAGTGGTAGCTGGAACTGGGAAGGAACTGGGAGAATGTATCCTGGGGAACCAAAAGAGACTTGAAGGAAAGTGAAGAGTTTATTTCTTTTGAAACACAAGTGAGTGAGGGCAGAGACAGTTTATCCAAAATCCTTCCTTGCTAGCAACCTGAATGGGAAGCTACTGCAGTGCAGGTGGGACATTTGGAGGAAAAATCCTTGTTACCCCTCTAGAACTTGTACTTGTTACTGAAGGCTTGTTTGTAATTAACATTTACACATCTATTTGCTCTTTAGCTACTGAAATCACCATGTCACAGACACTTTTGTGGAGCTGGATATTAGTATCTCAGCCTTGCCTGCGATGAAGTGCCTCTGACAGCCCCACCTAAAGCCTCACCCCACTGATTGCTGAATCTGTGGTGACAGGTCCAGTGCTGACAATGTTGCTTGGGTGTGAGGCTATAGCTGTTCAGAGCTGCCTTGTTCTCTGAGGTCCAAGAGTCTCCTCATTCCAGAAAACAGTACCATGATCATGAACATATTTTTCTCAGAGTGTTGTCTTTATCCTTTTCTGTACAGGATCTGCTGCAGTCTTTGCATGTATTTGTTCTCTCCTTTGTGAATCTTTCTTTAAAAAAAACAATTTCCAATGCAAACCTTAGTGCTTTTGGCTTTCCTTATTCACCTCCTTCTAGTTTTTGGTTATAAAAGTTGTGGAAAAAGTTTTTTTCACCTTAAGTGCAGAGTCTGCCAGCTTCAAACTGTAAATGTTCTGAGGGGCACCTAAGAAGACAAACGAGCATGTGAAATATCACCAGCCTCCTCAAACATGGAACATGTAAACGCGGACCAGCCCTAGAAAGCATTTCTTTCAGAGTCCTGACCAGGACCACTCATCCTCCAAAGTGTTTTAGGTCCAGGAACTGTGTTCCTGCTGTGACTTGGGATTACGAAACAAGATAAATTTCTTTATCAGTAGCAGTATTAAAAAACCTGTCAGCAAATTAAGAACAAGACTTCATACAATTAGAATTTTTGCATCTAATATTTCAGAGGGGATGAAAATGGAAATGTAAATCTATTATTAGTACCAACAGTGAGAAATGAGACTTATTTCAGGCATACAATGTATTATTGAACTCCTATGCAGAATTTAGATATAATATATGACGTGTGTGAGGGACTATATATTATTTAACAACGAAGTGGGTAAAAGGAAGGCAGCAGAAAAAAATGGTGTTCATTTAATGAAGGGACCTTGGGACGAAAACAAATGATAATTCCATCAGGCTGGATTTGAGGGATGTCATTGAAGAAAGAAAAGCGTAGCTTGAGAGATTATCTAATTTATCTCACTTGGTTATAAAGTGAGAATGAAAGGTAATTCTAAATGGAAGAAAATTCAGATCTGAGGAATGTCTAATACACCTAATTTAAGAGTCAGAGTAATTTATACTGTCATTATTAATAATGGACCATTTTACTTTAAAATTCAGGAACTTACTGTTCCTCTCATCTAGTTATTCTCAAATTGTGGAAAGCTGTCTGTGAAATATGGAGCCATTTTAATGTTTCATATGGGGTAGAAATACTTTTTTGTTTTTTCTAAGACACCCGAATAAGACATAAGAAGTTTTATCAGGAAGTTCTGAGTTTATTATATAGACACTTGAGACAGCTCTGATTTTTATTCTCTAACAACTCTCTCCTGAATTACACAAAGCTTTATCAGCCCAAAACTTGCCTTAAACCCTAAAGGGACAAGATTTTCCTATTTGTCTCTATAGATAAATTGTAGAACTTCCCAGGAAAAACATTGTGTAGCAAAATATGGCAAAATTAGAACAAAAAAAAGCTCTCAGGTTATAATGGGGTTGCTAGTACCATCCTGTTCTCTTCAAACTATGTTCCTTTTTTTTTAAGCGGAAGTTTTGGTTTTCAAATTATGAGACCCATACAATTACCATTTGCAACCTACTATGCCTTTCAAACATTTGTCAGGGAGAATTTTTTTTCTTTCCCTTTCTTTTGATTTCTGACAAACATCTGTCAGAGAGGTGGATATGGTCTTACACCAGGAGAGAATGTTGAAAGACTTCAATAAAATATCTTAAACAAAGAAGGCTGTCCTAAAATTCAGTGGAATATACTGCATATTCAGAAAGATGTAAGAACCAGTCATATTCACTCTCTTGCTAGGAAGTTATCAACAGAAAGATACAAGAGAATTGGATGAAGCACACAGGGACTAGGATTCTCTTCACAAAAACTGTTCAAAGCTCCATTGCCTGAAGTGCTCATAAGTAAAGAGGAAAGGTGCATAAGAGCTGCCTGAAGTATTTTTAGTGAAAGGAATAAAAGGCAAGTCAAACTGAAGAAGGAAAAAACTACAGAGCTCAAATCAAAGCAGATGAGGCAGGTACCTAGAGCAACAGCTTGTGATTTTCAAGCTAGATAATATACCTGCAAACAGAGGGCTAAACTGTGTTGCTGGCATCAGGTCATCTCAAGATTTGAAGACACATTTAATTTTAGAGAGAAAGAATGAACTTACTAAATGATCCAAAGGAAAAAACCACAAGTGACTGTGCCTCTAATCGCAAAGTTTAAAGAACATAGCAGACCTTGAGGGAAGATCCTGTGTTACAAGAAAACAGACAACCAATAGAGAAAGGCAAGTAACAAAAGGGACATGTCTAATAATAATACTTAGCTGTTTTACTACCAGAAAAATCCCGCAATGACTTTGTCACAAGTGGGCATGGGTTAATCCTTATAACATCCCTGTGAGGAAAGGGGTGCTTGCATTTCTTAGATACTGCAGGTGAAGCAACTTAGCCATGGCCACAGTTTAATAGCAATGATTAGATCTCATGGTCTTTTGCCTCCATATCTTCTTCTCAAGACTGTAGTTCCAGTACCAGATGAATCTGTATATGAAACATTGAATATACAATTGTATATATAATCAGCTGTTTCACCTGAGTCATACAGGCACAGAGAATGTAAAGAAAGGCTGGCAACAAGAGTAAATCAAAAGGACTAGAAGTTAAATGTCTTAATCACTTAGGAGAGTGAACAAGAATTAATATCCATAATTTGTGAAGAAAGTTGGTATGTCTTGGTGACATTTTTTCCAGGATGGACCTAGAACACAAAAGCACCAAAACATCTGTTCTTAGAGCTGAACTGGACCGCAGCAAAAAAGAAAACCTCTGTTTATAGTTAAAAGAACTCTGAGTGGTGCACAGCTTAGCATAACTTCATATTTAAAAAGAAATATATAAATGCAGTGAAATAAATTACTGTTCACAGAAGGAGTTGGAGGGAGTGACTGGGAATATAAAGGCCATGACAGGGAAGACAAGTGTTCTGAGAATTTAAAATACCTAGAATATCTATACTCTCATTATTTCCCTTTCATTAATGCATGTGCTTTTGTATACACATATAATCTATATATTCATATGTATGTACCTGTGCTTGTATTTCACATAAGAAAAATCAAGGCCTCGTAATCTGTTTTCTTGCATTTTTGTCAGTATTCTTTCACTAAATGTGACACTGAATGTGGAATACTTGCAACCAAAAGAAAATGCTGAGCTCCCCTAACTGGATGAATTTTGATTAAGGCAATAAGTCTAGTTGCTTCTCTAATGCTTAAATGCTCAACAGTTTTTCTAAGATATCTGTTTACGAGTGCACAGATGATTCTGCCAATTAGTTGCTTCCTGTCTGTAGTAAATCATAAAATGAGGGGAATTTCTGTGGAGCCTTGTTCTTGTGAATTTTGCTGTTTTAGCACAGTTACTCAAGAACATCTTCCATATATGAATAATTGGATGGTCCACAATCCAAATAAATATACGTGTTCATGTGTGTTCTGTGTAAGGATTACAAGACTGTGACCATAGAAAAGCCTTTTCTACAAGTGCAGCGATGAAAATTTGGCTATAGGTTAGTAACCAACTAGCTGCAAGGCAAAACAGAAAAAGTCAAATTCTAAAGGCATAAATTAGGACCAATCTCCTTAGTGTTCATCTATTCATAAGTAGTGGAGGACCATAGCTCCCAGGTAAAAACCCCATATGTATATCTAAATCTTGTGCTGAATCCTTTCTTCTACAGTTTTTCACCATGAATGACCAGACAAATCCCAAGACAAACAGACAGATGTAAACTTGGGTTTCCCACGTTGTTATTTCTACATACAGAAATACATATATATAATTTCTACATACAGAGAACTGGTGACTTGGAAAAGAGAATGGGACATGGATATTCTGTATCTCTCATACCAGAGAAAGTAAAGCATCAAAGAAATTATCAACTGGAAGCAGTATTTTTCACACAAGACAATCTTTTCATTGCTACAGGATATTTTGGGCACCAAGTATGTATTCAAATTTAGAAAATACTCTGAAAAATTAATATGAAAAGATAAATCACCGGAGTATTTTATACCAGAAATACCATTGTAGTTTAAGTAGTCCTTTGGCCTCAGATTGCTGAATGCTGACAGCATGTGTAAGGGAAGTATTCTATATGCTTGCTCTGGTTTTATATTCCTTGTATCACAGTTTGGTAAATATCAATGCTCCTTTTTAATGTCATTATGATAATATTTGATCTACACAAATAATAATGCTTTGATATTTCAGTAAGGTTATCTGAAAAATGATATAAATATTGAAAGAAGAATAGGAAAGAGCTTCAGCATAAAGCTTTTAAGAATCTTATTTTTTCCTGTACCAATCATGGCTGTTCATTCAAAATCCTTGTTAAGGTGGGAAGTGCTTCAAGTACTAACTTTTTGAGCTAATGAGCCCTAATGATAGACTTAAGCATGTGATCACATCATACTTCCAAGTTATCCCATTGAACTAAATGGATCTAGATATATTTTTAAAAATGATGTATATGTGTGTAGAATTGACATCTAAATAACTTTCTAAATATTGGCATATACCTGTCTTGTATTTTGACTCCCGTGCCCATTTTAATTGGTTTTTCAATGTTCTAAATAAAGAATCATCCTAACACAGTCCTGTTTTTGTAATAAAGTGGATTTTTTTGAAATATCTGAACTGTCAGTGGTGATGTGTAGGACTCCAGGTGCTCCCGCTCATGGTATTGTGGAAGGAGATGACTTTAAGTACGGGGCCCAGGTTTACTTCAAGTGCAACGCAGGCTACAGATTAAAAGGCAGCCGTGTTGCCTACTGTGAGCTTGATGGGATTTGGTCAACACATCATCCTGAATGTGGTAAGGTCACTTTTAAGTTTTGATTCCTATCAAATGTTTTGGCCAGTGTATTCACAAGAAATTAGAATGTCCAAATCTTACTTGAAATCTCATAGATCTGTGGCTTAACGTGACATTCTTTTGTCTTCCTGTATTTAAGAAGCAATGTGGGTTTTTATTTTATTCTGCTGAATCTCATACCTACAAGACTTGCTTATATAAATGTCTGACTGAAACATCAAGTGACTGTAAAATAATCTTCTCAAAGATTTTAGGCATACGTCCTTCTTACAAACAGACTGAAAATGCCTAGGACTAAAACCAAGGGAAGGACATTGTGCAACACTGAATAATTACTTTGCTATGTACCTCTGATGCCTTCCCTGCCAAAGTACAGTGTACTCCAAGGAGGTGACTGGGGGCTTACTGCATGAAGATTAGACACTCATTTCAAGCAATAAAACTGAATTCTCATTCATTCTGGGATGCCCATCATTAACATTGACTCAGCTGTGAAATCCCTATTTCTCATCCAAAGAGACTTTCTGAGTTTTATGCATTGCATATTTTTATTTACATATTCCTCTAGGCTGGATATCAGTATAGAGAGCATTATACCATGGGTGATTCCCTATAGTCCTTAGCTGCTATCAAATTATCAGTAATTTGTGGTTCACATGTGAGAGAGGCTGTGAGGTATAGAGATGAAAAATGGAGCATATTGAAAGGACACAGCTGTCCTTTTTGCTTACTGAATATTACTCATGTGGAAGAGTATATCAGTACATATATAACCTTCAGCATAAGACAGCACTGTTTCAGACAGCACTGAAATACATGTTTAGCTTGTCTTATATGCTCAATGATAACAATATATGCTAATCACTGAATTAGTACCGCTACATTTGGCTATACTTCCATGCTTTGCTGAGCTTGGCTATGGTGACCTGAGGATGTGGGAACAGGACAAGGCCATACCTATGCACTGTTATTGTGCTGATTTTACATGGGTTTTAAACGTATGTTTAAGCTGTAATGTGTTATATATTGGTGCTTTCATGAACTCAGGCTCAGCAGGCAGTTGAGTCTGAAACAATGACACAAAGAGGAAATTTCTAGTCAATGTCTCAGTCTTCCAAGCCCTCCATAAACACCAACACTAGTTTTCTAAGCTAGATGTTCACTACCTACCACGCAGTGAGACATCAGAAAGAGCAATTAAACAGTTACTGTCAGTCTGACAAGAAAACTGAGATGAAATCGAAAAGAGAAAAAAGGAGAGTACCTTTTCAACTGCTAAATAGAAAGAAGAGAGAAAAATATAGGAAAAAAAGCATTTATCAGCATCTACATCGGGAATACTGTCATCTAGATTTAGGCCAAAAATTTAAGTTTATTGAGAGAGTAAAACACCACTACAAGTAAAAAGATGGAAGAAATTCTGGGAAGGAGGAAGTAAAAGAAGTTTCATAGGCAGCACTTAGCATGAGTAAGTTTTCTGTATTAGTTTTTTATTATCAATAAATATCCATTTCTATGCTCTTTTTTCAGTTCCCTCATTTCCCTGGATTATTGAGATCTCTTTCTCAATGCTAACAAACTGAAATGCAACCAAACATAGATGTAAAACTAAGTAGTCTAGTTTTATTATTCAAGTCCAGCAAAATATTGAAAATACAGAAAAGGGAAAAGAATGTCAAGGGCCTGTTTCCTGCGGATAGTTTAAGTGCATCCTTTTATGCTTTTTGAAGGAGCCCTGTTAATTGTAGTAGGACATGATTATCATGTAAAGTCAAGGTTCTTTTTCAGGATTGTCAGTGTATGTTTTATGTCTTTTTAATTTGAGAATCTTAGGCTCCCTGTGAAGAATAAAGTGTGTATTATAAGCAGAGATCTGTATATAATTAATTCTTTAGTATTTGGTCTTTTCAAGGCAGAGATCCGAGATAGGTCTTGAAAAGGCATCTTTGACAAAATGTAGATTAATTAGTCATATCTGAATAAAATGCTAAGCAATATGATGATTGAAAATGTTCTGAACTTGATAAAGTGATTACTGTTTTTTCCTCTGACATTAGTTCTGGATGAAAAAAATTGCTCAGATCCTGGTGGACCACTCAATGGCTACAGAAAAGTAGTAGAAGACACTGGGCTCTTGAATGGACGCTATGCAAAAATTGGCACAGTCATTGCTTTCTTTTGTAACAACTCATATGTTCTTAGTGGGAATGAACAGAGGACCTGCCAAGATGATGGAGAATGGTCAGGGAAGCAGCCAATCTGCATAAAAGGTACTTTAAAGTCTTTCTTACTGCAATTCACAAAAACTGATGTAGTTTTAATTAAGTTTGTTTTATATAATTTACACTTGCTAAACAATCATTTTTGCTAAGAACAAACTGTCTGACCGATGCCTGATAGTGAGATTAGTAGTTTGCGAGCTCTACTGGCTGCTAAAATTAGATAAAGAAGATGCCACTTTAAACATGGAAAGGAATGTTGCTTAGGGTCCTCATTAACTTCATTCCATGATAAAACCTGTGTCAGATCAAAATCAAAAAAGATCAGGATGGAATAGAAATAGGAGGAAATTGTAGTTTCTGTCATAGGGCTCAGCTCTCCTCTCACAGTCTCAGAGCTCTCCTCTTGCAGTCCTTTTAAATCAGTGGGACCAGTCAAGAGTGTAAAAGATCTGGTTCAGAAAAATCATTGGAGCACATATTTATCTGTATTCATCAAAACACTAAAACACATCTTTAAATACTTTGCTAGAAAGGGAATGAAGCTGTTGACCTGGAGCTCTCTAAGAATGTCTGAAATCCTGAATGGATGAATTAATTTAAGCTGGGAAACTGCCAATGTCATTTTCCCTGAGCAATTGTTTGACGCATATTTTAATCTTTTGGGGTTTTTTTACTTAAGTAATGATAATACAAGGAAATATCCCTGGAGAATTTACTTTATTCTGTTATTTTGAATGGAAATACTCTCTGCATGATGCATAAAATTACCTGTGAAAAGCATCTTTATTGATAAGAATAACTTGTGGAAAGCATCTTTATTGATGTTGATTTTAATAGTGACATAAAGGATAACATAAACAGTAATTACAAAGAAATCGTTAAATCCCACAGAACAAAAGTGCTCAGGTATACAAATAAAATCCATCCTGCAAAATTACTTTTATTCTATGGTGTGAAGCAGAAGGTAGAATCTGACAGTGTTATTTGAACTGATAAACCTGAATATTGTATCCTGCTCTAAATAAGTAAATATCAGTAAATAAACTGAATATGCAAAATTAGAAATCCCACATCTCCCATCTGCTATTTTGTGCATGTTCAGGCTATTCTTAGATGGTCTTTTGAATCTCTGATGAGTGAAAATAATGTTGTGAATTTAAATCAGTTTTCAGTTCCTTCCTATGGGTGCATAAACTAATGGATTCTTAGAAAAAACCCTGCAGCCTTTCTCTCGATCCCAAATAACTGAGATTAGTTACGTGTGGCCACACAGAAGGAAATTAAGTATTTTTAATACTAATCCATTATTGCAAAAGTTTGCTGAGATTCCAAACCATTAGCTGTAGTGGTGTAAATCTTGCATTTGGACACACTGATTGACAAATCTTCCTTCATAGCTGAAGGAGTCAGTGCATAAGATGTTCAGTTGCTTCCACTGTACATTAGGTAGATCTGTTGAACTGTAGGGAGTTTTTTTTCCCAAGGATTTATGTTTTAGGGCCTATCTTTATTTGAGTGCATAGAACTTACTGCCTCTTTCCAGTCACTATAGCTAGTGAGAGGATTGAGTGGAAATGTGTATGAATCTAAACACTTGATCTTTGAATGTGGAAAAATAGTGTGTAACTGTGGGAGAATGGCTGCATGACAAAGTAGACACGAAGGAGCTATGCTGATTTAACTAAGGTTCTCATGGGAAAGGCAAAGATAACATGTCCTTGAATCCAGCTGTGTTACAATAACAAGGTGCCACAGTTAGAAACAGCAGTAATTGCAGAGGGGACGGGATGAGCAAATGTACCTTTTACTTGCCAACCAATAAGATATTGCCTAGTGTGTTTACTAATGAGTGGACTGTATATAAGAGTGTGAAAACCCAAATAAATCGAAGCTTGCTTATTATCAATCATATTGATTGTCTGCATCTTCCCGCACACAACATGTAACACTGTATTTTTTCTAGCCTGCAGAGAGCCAAAGATCTCAGACCTGGTGAGACAGAAAGTGCTTCCAGTGCAAGTTCAATCAAGGTGAGAATGCAATATTTCTGCTACATTTTGAAGAAAAATTTTGATAGCTTTTCCCCTCGTCTCCTTTCCATCCTGTGTGTTTAGCTTGCCTGAGCATCCATTCCTACAGCTCCACTGATAACCAAGCAATGAGAGCTGCCAAGAGGAGAAGTCTGGTAAAGCAAGCTCCTAGACGAAGAAATGTGCAGTTAGAGAAGTGCAAACTACTGGGCAGTGCTGGAATTCGGCTTGCAAGCTTGTGATGGGTTGAGAACAGGCTGAGAACAGTTCCTTGGTGCTAATGATGTGTCTAACAATGCAAACATGTGCCATCTTAGTGAAGAAATGAATGGAGAGTGCACAAGGACAGAAGGAGATATAATACAGCAACCTGCTCTCAATGTTTCATCATTGAAAGCAATATAGCACAGTAGATATAAGCTGGGTTTGAGGCGAGAATGGCAGACAGGAGGAAGTAGAGTAGGAAAGGAGGAAGGAACAGAAGATCACATACTGTCTGGGCTTACCCTTTCACTGATCTCTTGAAATAAGGCAAATCTGAATTAGTTGTAGTGCAGGTTCATTTTAGTTCAGGTTCATTTTTTTCTGAGTAGTAATTTTTCACTTGGGGATTTTTTTTTTTTCAGTACATAATTCAATTATTTTTACATGCACTGCAAGTCCTCATCTTAAGTTTTCAGAGCAGCCATACCAGGTCAGAGTAAAGATCCAACTCAAGCCACTTCCTGCCTCTGGCAATGTCCAGAAGCAGAAGCCTAGAGAAGACATTGGCAACAAGGCAAGCACATACACCAAATGCTCTCCCACTCCTCAGCCGTGTGATGTATGATTGTTGAGATGGCCCTGAATAAGCATCAGGATCATTTAGTAGCTGTCAAGAGATTTTTCTTGCTTAAATTACTTGATTTGCTTTTGAACACAAGTATTTTTATGCTAAATGTTTTAGATAGGAACACCAGCTGTATGACAGTACATACACCGCCCCATTTCCATAGCATCATGATGGCATCTCTTGTTCCCACACTGTTTTTATCCCTTGAAATAGGATCTCCATTTCATAGATTAACAGTGAGGCAAAGCATGGATATTTGCAAGGTTATATGTGAGCAGGGAATGGGACCCTGTCAGTCTAAACATGACCACAGCAGCTCTCATCTTTCTTCCAAAATACAAGAAACTTGCCATTGCTCTTGTTCTTAAGAATTAGATTGCTCATTATGTAATTGCCTCACAGATTGTAAATAACAGAAGTGGGCTGTGTCTCTGCAATCTAAAATTAAATTACCAATGCAAAAGCATTGTTATGCCTTTTCTAGATGCAGGCAATACCAGAATTCTCAAGGGAAATTAATTTTCTGGTGAATTTTTCTGACGTAAATAGGTGTTTTTTGGGAGATACACACTTTTAAGCATTACATAAAGGGACACATACTAAGTGATGAAAAATTATGTATTACTTTAGTCAAACTTATGGTCAGTATCGAGGCTGGTGCATATAATTACTTTCTTAATTATGTGCCATATTTCAGCTAATCGATACAATTTCTAAACGTCTGCTGAACTATTACGATTATGAAATCACAGTGGTGAGACAATTATCTCAGCTGCTAAATCAAGTGGCTTTCTCACCATGGTTTAATCAGAATCAGTTCCTGACACTGCCTATTAAAATTTCCAGTGCAGTTTCTTTATTTAAGAGTAGGATATCTCAGTCCTTTTGTGAATAGCAAAAACTGTGCCACATTCAGAGGTAGGCGATTGCAATCCAGAAACTGTAAAATGGGAAAAAAATACACATAAAAATTTTTGAACATATGTGTATTTGTGTATGTGTACATATATATACATAAAATAGTTGTGATGTACGTGAGAGCATCGCTAAACTATATTGGAATGATATTTTTGCTGTATTCTTCCACAAGTAAACTTCATATGCATTTAAATGATACTTAACACAGCTGTTGATAAAGCCATGTTAATGACCACTTTTGTAATACTATTATTACTGTGTGGGTTTTGTGCCTTGAAACAGGGAAACACCTTTGCATCAACTTTACTCATCTGCATTCAGCAAGCAAAAGCTTGAAATATATCCAACCAAGAAGCCAGCACTTCCATTTGGAGACCTGCCTCCAGGGTACCAACATCTACACACACAGCTTCAGTATGAGTGCATTTCTCCTTTCTACCATCGCCTAGGCAGCAGCAGGAGGACTTGTCTGAAGACAGGAAAATGGAGTGGGAGAGCTCCTGTGTGTATTCCAAGTGAGTCTCCAAGGGAAAAAAAATCCACACATACTTGGATGGGTGAGGGAACAGAATGGGTATTCATTTTAGATAATTAGGGAGTCACGATAGTGTAGGCTGCCTATGCTTCCACCTGGGAGACAGAAGCAATAAAGCTTGGAGAATATATGGCTCTTTTCATCCACCAGTAGAACTCATGCAGTTAATGGTAAAGGGATCAAGTTTTCAGCACTGTAATTTGCCAGCAATTTTTCTACTCTTTTATTGACCAAAAGGTCCTGATTGAAGATGTTTTCCTGCTATAATTTTCAGCATTATTTACTGCAAATATGTTTTTTCTTTCATTTCTATAATTTGACACACAGCTGACAAAACCATCAAAATTTAAGCAGTAGAGAGTCTGCAATTTAAAGAGGCTTTTCCATTAACATAATCTGCTAAGGAAGAGTTCATATTGCAGACTATAAGTCCATTAAAAAAACTTACTTACAGCTAGTGCACAGAATAAGTGAGGATAGGAACAAGATTTGGTACAACCCTCAACAGACATCAGGGAAACTGTAAGAAATAGATCTTAACATCAAATGGATTTGTCGAGTTCTTGTTTGTTGTTTTGCTTTGAGATGATCTCATATATTGAAAAGTAATTCATTCATTTCACTGAATGCATGCACATACTACATCCCAGGGAAAAAAAAAATGTTCCTAAGGGACACTACAATGTCCTAAGGGTCACTAAAAATGTGACCACGTGATGTAACTCTTTCAACTGTAGTTAACCTTTTCTATTAGAGGATATTTTACCCCAGGACTGGGCCTGGGTAATACAGTCTCAGAACAGGGATGAGAGGTTTTTTTCTCCAGAATGGCTGTTAGTTTAGATGCATTTGCTTCAACAAGTCTGTTTTCTTTGCCGTGAACTCATCTATGCTAAGGTTTCTGAGAGAGGACCTCACAGTAACTGTGTGACTGCCTAGGGTGAGTTTTAGCGCACTGCTGACTTCATGGTGTCTTATTATAAACAAGAATGTGAGATGGGTAAATTTATCATTATAATGCAGTTTGATAAGTTTGTGATGAAAATTCACCTGCACAAGTGCTAAATCCACATTCATACTTCATCCAGGAATTCAAATGTGCAGTTAAAAATTGGAAGTTTTAAAAAAAAGCTGTATAAAATACTTCTATGCTGTAATTTACCAGGTTGGAGGCAAAGGTTGATTAGAAAGCCATCCCTCTTACTAACCACTTTAGCATATGCTTTAGCATATGGTGATCTTCAGATTCTTGGTTCATATTTTCTCAGTCTGTGGAAAGGCAGAAAACATCACCCTTCAGAAGACAGTGACCTCTACCAGGTGGCCCTGGCAAGCAGCAATCTATCGGACAGCCAGTGGGGTGAAGGAGAACAGTCTCCGGAAAGGGGCCTGGATCCTTATCTGCAGTGGGGCCCTGGTGAATGAGCGTACTGTGGTGGTGGCAGCTCACTGCGTCACTGATCTGGGCAAGACCACTGTCCTCAACACAGCTGAGCTCAAGGTAGTTCTGGGGAAATTCTACAGAGATGATGTCAGGGATGAAAAGACCATCCAGAACCTACGGGTGAGTAATTCTGCTAGGAGTGAAAAATGATGAGCAGAGGCAGATGCTGATCATGTCTGTCTTGTATGAGGAGAGAAGGGTTATCCTTTGAGCAATATATTGTTTTATGCACTATTCTCTGAAATGCATCTCTGGAGTCTCAACTGACTGAACTGTCATGGCACAAGGAGGGCCTGTGCTTTAGCTCATTAAATCCCCTTGACACTGTCCCAGTTATATGCTCACTGCCTAACACAGGTCACTAAGAAAATAGCTTAGGTTCTGTGGGCCATAACATCTTGAGTCATATTGCCACAAAAAAGTAGAAGATATGTCAGCTACAGTCAACACTGATTGGCATAATTTTTGTGGTTAACACTTGTGCTCTAGATCCTAATTTGACATTATGAGTGTATTTCACATCTCAGCCGCAAAGCTATACACCTCTAAACTCAAAAGTGGAGGCTCCAGCTTGACTGTTTGGCTGGAGCTCTGAAAATAGCACCTCAGACTCACTAGAGTAGAATAAGAAAGGCTGACGTAAAACTGAGGAAAAATACAGCAATTTTGGCTCTGTGTGTGTATCTTTTTCATGATGGTGGAGTAGTGGTATGTGAGTTAGTCAATGGATTTTATCCAGGAAGTCTTCCCCTTGCCATCTGTCCTTTTT
>VZTY01006484.1:3573-26626 GCA_013400935.1 Turnix velox | reverse complement strand
GGCCCGGCAGGCAGACAGGCGGCGGCGAGCCCCTCGGGCGGGCGGGCTGCGGGACTCTCTTCATGCCGGAGTGCCGTCGCCAGGGGACGCGGCGCGTTAGCCGGACACACAGTACTTGGAGGGGAGGAGGGGTACGAGGGGAAGAGGAATTCTGTCTTTCTCGTGGCTGTCGGACGGTTTTCCCAAGTCCCGGCGGACCCTCACGTTGCGGAGGGCCGGGCCTGCCCTGGGGAGGCGGTGGCGGTCGGCGGCGAGCGGGGCAGGTCGCAGTCAGCGGCGTCCGGCCCTCCTCCTGTGAGGGGCCCGCTGCTGCCGCCGCCCCCCACCCCCCGGCTCCTGTCAAGGAGCGGTTGGGGGGATTTATAGGAGTAACAACGGCTCGTGATGTCAGCCCGTGCCTAAAATAGAGAGGGATAGACTGCAAATCCACGGCTCGAGGGCTAAAACCTTCCAATCCAGCCTCAGCAGCACCGCGCCGTTGTGAAGTCACCCCCACCTCTCGCACAAGCACACGCACATACACGCACGCCACGGCGAAGGGAGGGCGCCAGGGATCGCAGCCCAGGTGCCAGCGCCTCCTCGCCCCTTCGGCCACTGCCGGGAGGCCACGGGGCAGCAGCGCTCGTCCCCGGGACACGGAGAGCCCTCGCTGGGGCGGTGGCGACGGGCGGGTGAGAGCCGCGGAGCTGCCGGATCCTCGCCCCTGCGGAGCCCCCTGGATTACAAGGAATTGTGTGCTCCTTCTCAGACGCGAGCGAGGCTTATCCCAACGAGCCAACCTCCTTCGCGCTCTACCATCCAAAGTAATCCCTTGGATTCTTGAGAAGACAGGGGGGCTTTCGAGACCATGGCATCGACAGAAGGGTGAGGGGGACCGTCTCTTGGGAGGGAAGAACGGGAGGATGGAAGGGAGGGTGTCCGGCATTGTGCTTTTGGTAACAGTTTCCTGTCATCCCCTTCATTGTTAATCCTTGCTCCTCGCCATTCCCTAATGGAATAATTAGGGAGACCAGAAGCAGAGGAGCCCCATTTAGGAGAAAGAAAGAAGAAAGAATTTCAAATATGAGCCACTGGAAAGGTTTTGGTAATCCTCCCATCACGTCTTTATTTAATTCTCGTAGGGTAGATACAGCTTAAACCACCTGCCTGAAAGAGAAGTCCAAATGGATGGTTAACTTGGAGGTGGAGAGCATAGCAGCGTCCTAAATATAATAATAATATAAATGGTTCTAAAATAATAGAGGATCTGTTCTCCAACTTGCCCCTTAAAAAGGCAGCAAACAAATCCAACTTCTTGAGGAGTTTTGCAATTTTTCAGTTTTGCGCCAAATGCATTACATCGCTAGCAAGAGAAATGCCTGGGAGGGTGAAAGGTTATACAAAAGGCTTTAAAGAAAATCAAACACAATTGAGGCCTGATAGTATCTCTTGGAAAGAAACGTTTCTTCCTACCCATGACAGGGTTGTGAGGATCCACCACTTCATTGTTCTGTTGGATGAAGAGTTGTTCAGTTTACAGAGTAACTGATAGTAAGAAAGAAAATAAAATGTTTCTTTGATCTCTGGTTGCCCTCTTATAATACTAGCCAGTATTAGACTGCATCTGGTGTGAGCCTCCCCTTTATCCCTGGATGTTGTCAGGTTGTATCAGCATGATCTGCTCTGGATAGGACTCTCTGAGGACAGAGTGCAAAAGGAAGCTCTGTTTATATTGCTTTTGTGTCTCTCAGGTTGATAGACTTGCTGAGCGGATTTAGACATGACGTGTCTATGAGGGTGTGCACACAAGTGTCCATTACCTGGACAAAGGAAGGAGCTGGATCTCTGGATACCTGTGGAATAGTCCCTAAGCAGTTGGCTTGGGTGGGGGTGGAAGGTTAGAAGGTGCTAATTTTAGTTGTTTTAGAAAAAGGACAGTCCCTCTTGTCTGACAGAGGGCAAATGTGTGGTTCGATTCTGGACTGTGCCAGAGGTAACTAACCATTTGCAACTGCTTTGTGGGAAATTTCTGTTCCAAATTAGTATATTCCTGTTTTGGTAGCAGCCCAAGAGTTTAGCCTGCCTTTTACCATTTCCTCTGACAACAAAACCCACATAACTAGGTAATGTCAACAAATAACTGGAACCATGAGGAAGAAGCTTGGATATGGAGGAACCAGCCTTATGTCTGTAGGGTTGCTGCTCTGTCTTCTCCAACCCTTCTTTTCTTTGCAATTCTCTTCCCTCTAAGTGCTCTGGTCACCTATTTTCTTTCCCACATAAGGTGGCTGTAGAAGTATATACCTGTTTCGGATGGGTGGGGGAATGTAGGGTGCATTGTGCAGGGGTTTTATAAGAGGAGACACAAATGAGACGTTAGAATTGTCAGTTTTGGATGGAAAGGAGGTTTTAAATGTATGTAGAAAGAGAGGTGCTTTTAACAGAACAGATTGAACAGGTGGGCTTAAAATATCAGAGCATGAGAAACAGGAAGGATTCAACAGATGTGTGCTTTTGTTTTCCTTACTGGACAGAGCTAAATTGTCTGGATGAGAAAAGATGCAAAAAATTTCAGCTTTGCTTTCAAACTCAACCTAGACTAAGACAAACTGAAACTGTTTATTTGGTATGATTCAACTAGTGTTTTGGAATAGCTGAAGAAAGTGCGGAAAACAGGTTGAATGGGAAGCATTTCACTTGTCAGCCCCTTTTTGCCTGTTGAGAACCTCTTCCAGAACTAAATTACCATCTTTCTCTCCCCAAGCTAAAAAGCTGAGGATGGAGATGAGCCTGGCCTAAAGGTCAGCAAACTCAGGCACCATAAGGATCATTAAGCAAGGTGAATACTGATTAGACCTTGTTCAAGAAAGCCTTTCCACCAGCACCTGCACAGTGGAAAGAAGGTAGCAGGAAGTGCCTGTTGGTGCAGGCATGGGCTTATTGCTCAAGTACATGCAAGTACATGGAGAAATCTCTGCTGGAACTGAGGACAAACTGAACACAAATGGCTCTTTTGTTTTTCAGATAGGTATGTTAGCCAGGATCTGAAATATATAAAGACTTCATTTTGTTGTGATAGAACTACTCCAGCCACAGCAGTTATTTACAGAGTGTTATTTTTCCTCCAACACAGGAGCTTGCGTAAATGGTGGGGTTCTCAGGGGTGTGACTGGATACTTGGCAAGCAAGGAAAGGCCCCGATATATTCATAGAGGAAGACAAGTCTGCCTTCCATTGGTCACTTAGAGATAATATATGCTAGGAAAGATTTCCTTGTCTGCACTTTGCCAGTCACTATTTTTTTCTTTTAATGTCTTACTTGGTTAAGTCACATATTGCCATATGTTGAAATTTGCTGCCCTAAACTTTTTGTTCTTAAAGAATAGTGGACAAAGTGAAACTTCAGTTGAAAACATGAAAGGAAATGTTCCCCAACATTATAAAATCAGACCTGTGACCTGTGTGTCCTCTGTGTCTACCTTGCTGTAGTTTGTAAATGCATAGAATGGTTAAGGTTGGACGTAATGTTAAAGATCATCTAGTTCCAAGCTCCCTGCCATGGGTAGGGACATCTCCCACTAGAGCAGGTTGCTCAAAGCCCCGTATGGACTGGTCTTGAACACTGCCAGGGATGAGGCATTGACAGCTTCCTAGGCAACCTGTTCCAATGCCTCACCAGCCTTGCAGTGAAAATATTCTTCCTTATACCTAATGTAAATCTATCCTATTCCAGTTTAAGTGTGTTATGTCTCATCCTGTCACTGCACTCACTGATTTCAACTATCCTGTAGTCCCTCCTCAGATACTGGAAGATGTCCTCAGAGGGATAAGGAGATAACCTCCAGAACCTTCGCTTCTCCAGGCTGAACAACCCCAACTCTCTCAGCCTGTCTTCATAGGCAAGTTGCTTCAGCCCTATGATCATCTTTATGGCCCTTCTCTGGACTCTCTCCAACAGGTCCATGTCTTTAGATCCATGACTAGTCCCAGCTAGCAGGGCTATACTGTTGAATATGCTGCCTGTATCTTGACTTTTAAGTCTTCTTTTCACAAAATCCCCTTATTGCCAAGAGGCATTTTTGGTGTTTAATTGGTGCTGAGAGTGGAAGATAGGTATGTCAAGGAGGAAGGAATAGAACCAAGTGTTGATACTGTTCAGGGCTGCCTGGTTTTATGTTCTCTGTTTAAATGTCCTCTTTTGGCCATGACTGCAGACAGGGTGCTGCTGGGAGTGGTGGCCTTAAGATCTATGCCCTGTGAGTCCTTAGAATCGTTCAAATATACAGAGACATTAGCCCATATTCAGAGATTGTGGTGTCTGGCACAGGGCTTGATATGTGATAGGTTGAGACTATTTGAGACGTACCACAGCAAAGCATTTAAGTGTTTCTCTTGCTTTTACAGGTCTGAGGGGCCTGAAGATTAAATGAAATTGACTAATTCCATTGAGCAAATTCCATTGACCTTTGAGCAAAGTCATGAACACCTTGCATCATGTGGTTTTGTTTTAAATCTTGTCTCTCTAGTGTTTTAAAAAGGAAGGAATGGGATAGCTTGCTACTATGATATTGGTGTGTGTTTGTTTTGTTTTTTTAAAAATAATTTCTGTAACCTAGAGATAGATTTTAGATGTTAAATCAGAATGAGAATTTGTACCTAAGATATTAAGCCTTGAGTGTTTAAATTACTTATTTTATCTAATTGAGGGATGCTGGTTTAGATACTCCAAAAGTCTAGAAACACGTTCGTATTTTACATAACTTTGAAGACTGTGAGTTTCAGGTGTGAAGTTTGTGGTTGAGTTTGTTCCTTCAAGAATATAGGCCACTAGGAGACACTATCGCTGCATCCATGGTAATAAATTAAAGAGAGGCAGAGCAGGTGTCTGAGCCAGGAGCTCAACCCTCTGTGTGCAGGTCGATCTCAGAACAGTCCCATCAAGACTTTGTCCAGGCAGCCTTCTCCCAGATCACATGCGTAGTTAGGGAGTCAGTTTGGGCCACTGGCCATTCCCCATAAGCAGTTTGGATGTGATCACTGTATTTTGGAGAGTTTAATAATCTCAATATGGGCTCTTCTATTTCCATCTTGGTGCTAGAGAACAGTCCCAGGGCTGTCCCCTGTCTGAAAAGAGCAGAGATGTTACCCTCGTGGATATATGGTGCACAGTTAACAGGCAGGTCTGTGTGGGCATGTGTGTATGCCTCCTGCTACAAAGTGAAGCAGAATAGTATGCTGGATAGTAATCATGTTTGAAAATACAGAGGTCTGTGTAATTGCTTAGTGAAATAGTTGTGCTTCACAATTTTATGTACAATTAATATAAATGATGTTTATGTAATCTGAAATGGCATGTATGCAGAGCTCTCATCCTGTTAGGAGTAGCAGGTATTTTATATTCAGTTAGAAGGAAAAACACAAACAAATTAACAACCCCAAGCGCCCAGCTGTGATCCACCCCTCCAGACTTAATTGTTCCTATGTTTTTGGCCCTTCTCTGGACTCTGTCTTCATCCCAAGTTTTACTGTCTTTGAAGCTACAGTTCCATTATCATGCATTTGGTCTGGTCTGTCTGTACTAGCTAATCACCAAAAAATACAAGTTTCATCCAAATTAAGGAGCATGTGATTTGATTTATTTAAAATTAGCCACAGTATATAGTATAGCACTCGGGTTTTATATTAACTGTAGAAGAAGGATTACTAGTCAATTGAGGATAAAGTTGACACAGGAGGCAAAAGTAGTATCTGGCATCAAGTTTTGTGGATAGAATTTAACTTGTCAACATTTTTTTTTAAAATTTGAACCTTAAGAATAATTTTTTAATAGAATATTAGTGTTTTAGTCATGTGGCTATGGTGGGTTTGGATTCTGTAATAGGAGTTCTAACGCAATTTGCTCCGTTATCAAAACAAAACCTGAAAGGGAGATGTCCAGCACATGTTATATGCTTAGCCCAGAGACAACGGGATAGGTAGGTCAGAAAAACTAGCATTGCCTTGCATTTTCATAATAGAGTTCAGGCACCTATATGAGGGAGTGAGTTTTCAGAATCTGCCAAAATATGTGCAGAAAGCACACCTACGGATTTCTTGTCATCTTTGTTTTTATTTTGTAATTTACCCACAAGATTCCTCCAAATGGAAACCTGATGAAATGTGCTGGCACAAATATTTAGGATGTAATCTTCCATGTGCTCTCACTGTTATTTTTATGCAGGATTTGAACAGGCCTGACTCAGGATGGAGATGTTTTACCCTATCCTCTTTCTCAGACATTTTGTGGAACAGATGGAGTGTATGTAGCCTACTAATTAGACATATCAGATTGGGCTGTGACCTCATTTACTGCTGTCAATTTAAAATCTCTCACTGATTTCAATGAAATGGAATTAGGCTCTACAGAAGATATCATGATACTCGTGTTCCTTAAATTGATCTGTTGTCATGAAAGTTCTCATGCTTTCAACTTCAGCCACACTTTCAAAAAGAAGTTGTAGTATAGTAATTCTATTTTTCTCCATATTCAGATCCTTACCTAGAGGCACAAGAATTAAAATACTTTCTTATTAAGTGTACAGAGACTTATCTATTCTGAACTATTTGGAAAAAGCATATACAAAGATATACAAAGGCTAAATGAAAATTGTATTTAGTTTAAGAATGGGTAAAGTTTTCAAATGTCTTGCCTTACCAAAGCTTTCCATGAGATAAATTCATGTGTACACCCTCCTTTGTGAACATACATGCAGGTGTAGATGTACAAGTGCATACAAAGCAGCACTTTTTTTCTATTCTAGCAAATAACTTAATTTAATTCTTCTTCTGTGTCTTCCTGTTTCCCCTTGATCTCCAGGTTATTCCAGTCAAGACCAGTAGTAACTGCAGATTTGGGAACAGTGTTTAAAGAGTCACAGTTTTTCAGTTAAAAAGACTCATTAAAACTCCATCCTGTTTCACCTCCTTAGCAGTGTGATTGGCATGAGAGTTCCTCCTCAGGGTACGGGAGAATGGGAGCTCAGGGGCTGTGAATGCAGTGAGATGTGGAAACCACACTAACCCTATAAAAGTATGCTTTTATGTATTTAACTTGACTTCTGTATTAATTTCAAGGCCTTTAGATGTGCTTACAGCTTTAAGACAATTAGCTACAACATGTGTCTGAGTCTAGGAAAAATAATAGACTAGGGTCAAAGTTCATAATATTTTCAAACTTTCATCTAGAACATATTTGATCCAGTGTAAGCAATTCCGCAGACCATCCACTTGAGAAGTGTGTGAAGAAAGATTGCTAGAGAAGACTGAAGAGCCTCCTCCTTATGCATTGTTACCAGTTTGTGAGTTGGGTTCATTAGGGTGTATATGCTTTCTTTGACTTTCGTGTTCTGGCTGACATACTTGTAGAAGCCCTTCCTGTTATTCTTTGCATCATTGCCAGGTTCAGCTCCTGCTACATCATGGCCTTCCAGTTCCCATCCCTATACAAGCAGGCAGCATCACATTATACCTCCTAGGATCCTCAGTTTCCACTTGCCTTCCTTGTCTTGCCTTCCTTTCCCCATTTCTTACAACTGGGGATAGAGAGCTTTTGTACACTATAGAAAACATCCTTAAAGATCAGCTCTGTTCTGAGTCCTATTTACTAACTCCTTGAAAAACAGGAATTTTGTTTTCCTAAAATTCAGGATCTGGACTTTATTCCTGGATGAATCCATATCCCTCAGGACTCCAAACTTCACTAGTGTATTATCACTGCAGTCCAGGTTGCCTTCAGCCTTGGCAGCACAAATTAGTTCACTTGCCTTGGTGACCAACAGGTCCAGTATTACATCCCCTCTGGTAGGACTGTCTATGACCTGGCTTAAGAAGTTATCCTCAGTGCATGGGAGTATCCTGGATTGTCTGTCTACATCTTGCCACAGTACTCTGGTACCTCCGGTGTTTGCCTTTCTAACCATTTATTGTACTTTTTTCCTGCCATTGACTGTGCTAACCACAGCAGTGGAGTTAAGTTTGGGTCTTGGACAGTGACAGAGATCATCTGTATACAAGTCATGTGGCCAACTAAGTTCTCACATGCTGCACATCATTCATGAAGACTGTAGGTAGGTACTGTCTGTGCCTACTCCTTTGGGCATGTGTGTCTGATGCAGCAACCTCTTAGACACCTTTCCAACCTGAAGGAGCAACAGGATCGGAGACTAGTTACGATTATGAAGATGATGCAGCTGTATTAGCCCTGCATTGTATCTAGGCTAATGACTGCCTCGTAGCCAGGCTGATTGGTTTGAATGCAGCAGAGTGCTAGGATGGGCATGGGTACCCGTGGCATGGGTACCCCTGGGCATGGGTACCCGTCATGTATCATGTCAGGCCTATATATAACCCAAAAGCCTGTTTCTCAACAGGTTTCTCAGTTCAAGGAAAGAAAAAAAGATCAATGTTATTTCTTCTAGAGTATAAAAATTATGGACAATATTTGTTATTTTTACTTATTACCAACTGTCTAAGACTGTGACTCCTTTAATTTAAAAATACCAACACATTGTAAAATTAATGTAATATGCAACATGTAACTGGGAATATGAGAGTGGATCAAAGACTCTACAGAGGTCCCTTCCTGTCTTAACTGTACTCCTAGACTGCACTTCCTGGTATAGCTTAATCCAAAAGCAATTCAGTGCATATGACCCAACTCAGCTCTGCAGTGCAAACTAGAGGGCAGCAGGTGGGCATCATCAGGAGATTTACTCTAGAAGCTCACTCCAGTTTGGACTAAATTGCTGATACAAGTTTACCCTCACTTGGTTACTGATAATCCTCAGGTAAGTGTTCCCCCACTGGGCAAGTTCCTGGTGGGGTCTTATCATCTTGGTGATACTCATATGCTTGCTGACAGCACAGTTGTTCCTGTGGCTACGAGCTGAGATGCTGCGGTGGCCTTGTTGAGACATCTGCATATATAAGCCCCTAGTGAGCAGTGCTTAGCCTACTCATGAGGAGCACAAACTGGGGCAAAGCATGGCTGGAGATGAATCATAGACAACAGGCTTTCAGAGTGGGGAGGCTTCTGTTGTAAATTCACATCAAACGTAAAGAGGCCTGTTGCCCCCATACTGTGGCAGAAGCAGCATACTGAGTACCTATAGTGGTAATATGCTTCCTTTCAGGCAGAATGCTATCTCATTAATTAAGCATCTGGTCCTTATCTTTTTAAAAGCTATAGTAACTGAGAAAAAATGTGTCCTTAAAAGTATACATGTATACAAACACATCATCCACACACATGCATACATATGGGAATTAACACCTGGCCGCTATTTATATCCAAGCAATCTAGGACAGGAAGTGAAAAACAGATTAGAATCCTTCACACAGCAGTTTAGTAGGACTTAAAAGAAGCAGGTAGCAATATCCCATGCTGCAAACTACTGGGAGACAGTAGTCCTTTTGATATAAAAAGTACCAGAGCAGCCTTCACAGACACGTAGGCCAAAGGTGTTACAAAAC
The DNA here is from genome assembly GCA_013400935.1 of Turnix velox. Classification (NCBI taxonomy): domain Eukaryota; kingdom Metazoa; phylum Chordata; class Aves; order Charadriiformes; family Turnicidae; genus Turnix; species Turnix velox. The sequence continues at coordinate 17,137 of VZTY01006484.1, read as the reverse complement.
CTTTGTCAATGTAATACCAACACACATCAGTAGGAAGACTTCTGCTTTGTCCAAGATTAGCTGTTGCCTGCTTTACTGCTTTTTTTTCCTCTCCCTCTGGTCTGCTGAAGAGGATTCCCCCAGCCCTTTCCAAGGGGAGCCTCTGAAAAGTAGAGTGCTGGGAGCTCTAAGGGCAGAAGAGCCCATAGTGGTCACCTTCTCATTAAGAAAGTTGCTAGAGTGCCTTGAGGAGGACGTTCCTGTCTCCCTTTCTTAGGATTAGGTTTTTGTCACATGGTGGCACCCTTGCAAACAGAATGAAGTTTGAATTCCTGCTGCAGCTTCATTCCTTTGGTCAGGGAGGTCTAGCATGTCTTCATTCTCATTTAGTAATGGAAGCTCGAGTGTCTTTCATATGTTGATCCTCCGGTTGTAAGAGTTTGAAATCAGTGAATACAAGTGGGCAGCGGGAAACAGATAAAACCCACAAGGATGGTGCAGTGGTGTAAGTTCCTTTTTTATCTTTAGGCAACATGTCAGCAGATGCAAAATCACAGTCTAGAGATAAAAATCCCAGTATGTTGGTTGGTAGTCATCATACCTAAATATCTTTGCCAAGGCACTTTTTTTGTTCTTTGATCATGTTTATCAGTGAGATCTTACTATCAGCAGGAGCTGAGGATTTTGTGAAAAATAGAACAAGAGTATAAACAGCTGATTTTAGACCAAAGCAATCCTATTCTGGCAACCTGGATTCTTGCCAACTTCTTCCCAACTTGTTTAGATTTGTTGAATCAGATGGGAATGCTTATCTCCTCCTTTTAATTTCAATTTTTAGTTTCTCTTGAAACTAAAAATAGCAGAAAACCTGAAAACTATTTATTTTTAGAGGCGGATGCTATTTGTCAGAACTGTTGTTTCTAAGCACTGTTCTGAAATGGACAGGTTTATTAACAGTGGCTGATTTGTAAAACCAGGCTTTTAGACATCAAAAGTACATACCTGAAAGGACATTTCCCAATGACAGGAAATACTAGTGCCAAATGCAGATTAAAAGCCAGAATGGAAAGATACTTATTGCTAGATGATCAACTTAATGCATTTCACAAACCTTCCATTACTGTTTGTTCTGTGGAATTTTACAAAGTACTCAGGAAAGGAAAATTGAAACCTATCTAAAGCTGACAGTTTCTATAACAATTTCTTGCATAATGTGTTGTGTTTCAACAAGTAGATTTTTTCTCAGGGCTTATGCTCATGACAACTTTAGATTTGGCATTGCAGGACAGAATAGCAGGAGACAGAAAAAATCTGTCAGTTGAATAAGCAGTTAGGTAAGCAAAGTGAAAAAAAAGAACAGAATAGTGTGTTTTCTTGAAATTGGCTATAAACAATTATTGTCAAGGGTCTTCCTTGTTTAAAGAAGATGCTCACGCATCTGCTGAGCTATGGAAGGTATACTTACATACACATATTAGAAGAAACACATGCAAACATGGTCACTATTGGAGAAAGACCCTTTGCTGCAGTGTGTAGTAACAAGATGAGGGGCTGGAGATTTAGATTAGGTATTAGAAATAAATTCTTTACTGTGACGATAGCACTGAAACAGGTTGCCCCGAGAAGATGACAAACATGGTAAAGCTTTAAATTGCCCCATTTGATGTACTGAAAAATTAGTTTCTTTTTTTTCCCTCTTCACTGATCCACATACATAGTATGAGTTTCCTACAGCTTGTTTAGTGCCTGTATAAATGAAGGTTGTACAAAAAACCTTATGTGCACTGCACTCCTTGATGGTCTCTGAGAGGCTCAGTAAGCAGACTCTTTTCTGGGAGAATGTGGTGTCAGTAGCTGAGAGTGCAAATATCCACATTCAAATGGATATCAGTGTTTACATGCAGCACCCCACAATTTTGCCCAAATATTCTAGTATGACATAGAGCTGAAAAATTTTCACTCTGTTTTGAACAGATCAAATAGTGACCTCTTAGCAGAAAATTAAGATTAATCAATTCTGGGTATCTTCTCTGTGCTGTTCATAGTATAAGTCTTGATATCTTATGGTTTCTTCTGACTGTAGGGAGTAGTTGATCACCTGACCTAGTCTCAGACTTGATAGCACAAATTCATGATATAGATGTCACATTTTTATTGAAAAGGAAGTGGGGGGAAAAGGGCATTGTGGGATTTTGACAGTGCTGTTCAAATACTTACTTTAATAGGTGGAAGGTAGGTATTTGGCTGGTTTATGACTTTTTAAATCTTTACTCATTGCAAGAATGAATAAAAATTAATTACAAAAGAATGTACAAAAGCTGGTACACATTTAATTGCAGTTGTCCTGGCCAACTATGCATAGTTTATTCGGATTTGCTAGTACAGATTGCTCTGTTAGCCCATGTTCTGGCAATCACTTTCTGTCACTCACTTACTGTTCCTTCAGTGAGACTGTTGCCCATGTGGCTGTCAGAGCAAGAGCAACATCAGTGGACGATGCAGGTCTTTCCATAGAATAAGTGATTCATGTCATGTGTAAATTCCTATGCTTTGCTGGACTACATGTTCATCTGAATGTCTTTCTTATCATCTGAAGTCTTTTGCAGCTATTCAGAAATGTAGTAGCACTTTTTCACGAAATGTATGGGCTTGCCTACTGTGAAGCAAGCTATTCAGCTAATTCTCTGTGTACTAGCTACTCCCTGCTTATTCCTCACACAGATACACTTATCCCAATGCAAATGTGAAGTAGCTGACTATACCTTGAAAGTGTACCTTTGCCTCCATTGCAATAGATTCCCAGTCTAGACAGCCATAGAGCTGTAAAGGCTATGCTGTCATAAAAAAATCCCACATCTTTGAATTCACTGAGTTTTAACAGCTTCATTTTCTTTGTCCGGGTTTTGAATGTGACTGCTCAGATGAGGCCAAAAGATGGGGTTAAAGAATTGATTTTTACTCTGCCCATTTATCTACCAGTTAGCAGTACACACACACTGTACAAGTTGGAGCCTGGCAGTTAATAAAACTACTGGATTTTAGGCAAAAATTAATCTGACTCATACTTGTTCTAGAATATAATATAGCTGTCAGAGCAACAGGCCTTTCCTTGCTGTGAACTTTGACTTGTTCCCTCTGCCACAATTCCCTTGTGTAGTGGGCATATTTAAGGAGCAGGACTGTTATGAATGCAAGCAATATGCAATTGCTTTTGACTCTTTTGGATTAAAAAACCAGCTGGTGGAGCTGCTTGTGACAGGCAAAAATGAGGACTAAAATGCTAAGATTCCTACCTCTCCATTCACAGGGAATTTTGTTAACAGCATATGCTTAAACAGTTATATAATACTGCATGTAACATGTAACTGCAAGGATCCAACAAGGCTGTATGGGAGGATATAATTAGCACTAAAGAAAGATTACTAGAGGAAAGCAAGCCAAGTAGATGCTTCCCTTATGAGAATGCAAGGAAAGTGCTCACAGATGGTAAGTGGACTTTCCTATTTTATAAAATGCCATAAATAGGCTAAAGAAACTGTATTTAGGAATATACTGACAATACCACTTCCAAGTTGCAGTTGGGAAGTAGCCTTTTCCTGCCTTAGAAATTCAATCCTGCCAGCAGATGAACAGCAAACACTCAAAATATTTAAAAGTAGAATTAATAATACTCAGATCTGCTTTATAATACACAATAAGATGCATTTTGAAAATTGCATTTGTGATTTTCTTTGGGTGCTCCCCAAAGCAGAAAGGAAGTGGTGGTTCATATCTTCAGACATAGATAATAACATTTTATTAAGAAGAGGAGAAAGATCAGTCTCTGCTCCTTCCCTATTTGCTTAATGCCACTATATCTGGATTTAGAGCAACATGCTGCTAAAACTCAGTTCAGGACATTTAGGTAGATGCTTGAGGCAGAGAATGAGCTAGATGTGGTCAGAAACAACAAACTATGTTATTGTTTCTTCAAGGTGCAAAACTTTCAAACTTTTGCTGTGCTATCCCTGTGTTCTGGTCTGGAGGGATGTGAGGGGGCTCTGGCTCCCTCAACAGCTAAGGGCTGTAGTTGAGCCAGCATACCCTGTCAGCTGGAATTGTCTGGTATAGTGCTGACCCTTCTGGTCCGCCTGAGCAGAGAGTGTTTCTCATAGTGCTTGCCTGGTGTTGCAGGAAACTAGCAGTTTTTCTAGGGCTGAGATCCCATCTCAGCTGGGACTCCAAATAAGAATTTGTACTCAAAGGCCAGTTCACGAGCAGCACTCATTCTCTAGGAAACTAAAATCCTGCCTAGAAAACTAGATACAATTCTTAGTAATTTAATAAAGTATTTTAATATGGGTAGTTATATTATAGGGCAACTTAAGGGAATATGAATTAACTTTCTCTCACCTATTACCCTCTTCTCGCCACTGCCTTGTTCACAGCTCATTGCAAATACATGCACACTGAACTTTTTTCTTTATTCTTCACTTGCTTTCACAGCTTAGTCATGTACAGTTTCTCTGATTTTTTTCTTTACTAGCCGTAGTTTTTAATCTGAAGTATAGTTATTGTGTGGCTCTACTTCATGTTACCATGCTTGTTGTCTACATCAGACTGAATGGTGAATGGTGCTTAAGCAAACCAGAGGAACAGATTTCAGTTGGTATTTGTCCATGGGTAGGAAAGTCTCTGTGCTACTTCAGTATGGTCTTCCAGAGAGGCCTCTAGATATGTCATCCTGTCTCTTGTTGTGACTGAATCCAGGCCCAACAGACAATTTAGCTTTTGGCTTTTCCCTGATGTGTCTAATGCAAGTTAACATTTATCATGGTTTGTGGGACTTCTTCCTAGGAACTGAAATCACTCATTTCATATTTGCCATTAGTGGCTGCATGTTTCAGTAACAGCTGAGCCAGGCTGGATTTAGTCCAGGAATAAACTCAGCTCCTCTCCCTTAGAAAACCAGTTTCACTTGCAACATGAACACTTTCTTCTATGTAAAATTCGTTCTACCTCTCCCAAAATAAAAGTCCATATGATACTACAATGTGCTGTTGCAACAGCAACTCCCTCTGAGTTGACTTTCATGCTCCAGGGAACTGAAGGAATTGTGCAAACGTGTGATGCAAACTTCTACGGCTTGATTGCATTTAATTTAAAGACACAGACTGAAACCATTCTAACTCCATATTGAGGATGCTTGCACATGTACACATATGCCTACATGCAACCTGTGCTCTATTAGGAGAAATAAATCTTATTATATGAACATGAAACTCAACGACTATTTTGCAGGAAGTGTAGTGAGAAAACTGAAATTAGGAGTATTGCCAGGAGACCTTGCAGACAATGAGGTACATTTTTTGTCTGTTTTCATCAATTATCACTCTACTGACTTCAGTGCAGTTTTGTCAATTTACATCAGCAGAGATATGACTCTCTGCTTGCATGAAAATTATACAGATAATCCATCATTCATTCTGTTGTGGCAACCTCAATTTTAATGTATACACACTGTTCATCGAGACTTGCACAGTTCATGTTAAATGCAACCCAAACATGCTTTCATGAATACAGATCTTAGACATTACTATGGCAACCTAATACTGTCAGTGTGAAGTAAATTATCAATAATATTCAGATGTGGGAAATGCAAAATCCTGTTCTTGATGCCTGAGACCTGTAGTGTCATATGTTTTATTGAGAAAACAGAGCAAGACTTTTGTAGCACTGGGACTTCATAACAGATTATCTTTTTTCCTTCCTTTATATATTTTTCTTAGAGCTTTGTCATCTAGTCTCAAGATTTAAGCAGCTCTAGCAGTTTATCTAACCATTAACATGTAGAATATGTTATGTTTAAAAATTAATTTCCTCCTCTGGGTTTCAAAATGTCAATGCAAAACTCAATTGTTTTAAATTTTGTGTAGAAAATGCTTCCTGATATTAAAATTTAAATCTTAGTATTAACTATAAAAATTAAAATTTAGGGGAAAAAATGTGTCTGATGCCTGCTTGGTTGGGTTTTTTCCTATGCAGAAATAGCATAGTTGTAAAAATATTGCAGAAGGTTTTTGGTTTTTTTTAAATAGATTCAATAATCCAAAAACTTGTTTGTGTTAAGAGAAAAATTGTACTGTTCTAATTTTCCAAGAAAAGAGAAGCTAAATTAATGAGCTCTGAAGTTCTGGTTTTGCACTGTTTTGCACTATTTGTTAAGAATTTTTGATGTGAGTTTTTCTTGCTCAGATCCATCCTATCTCACCACATATTTCAAACATTTCTTTTATAAAATTCTTTTTAGGGTTTAGTATGACAAGGATCTTGAGGATAAGAGGATAATTTGCTTGGAAATTAAACATGGCAGTTGCATGATTTGAGGGCAGACTATTTTAAGACCAGTATATACTTCTGTTTTCTGGTACTGACAAAGACAACAGCTCCTTCAGGCTTACAAAACTGGTTGACATAATACTTATTTTTTCAAAAGGCACTAAATAACAGCTATTGTGGATCTTTACATTACTATTTAAAACTACTTAAAGGTATGATACTGTTTATCAATTTTCTCATGTATGTACAATCAGCTTTCTTTGGTTATTCAGATTGTCTTTATTTAAAGGACTTCATTAATGACTCCAAATAAGAATTAAATTTTTGGTGGTGTTTGAATATTTGTCATACTGGCAGAAAGTCTTTAAAATGTGATTTAAGAAACACATATATATTAACCTCCACTATTCATGGTGAATATGTTCTAGGGAAATATAAGAGTTTAACAGATGTACCAAGTAAGAAATCTGGTAGATATTGCTGGATTCAAAAATACCGATCCTACTGAAATTCCCACAAAATGCTGCAGTTAAAGTCTAGTTCATAAAATTTAATCAAATATTTTGAGACATGTTTACTTACACTTATAAGGCATTTCATTGCTCAGAGTTCAATAAAAATCTCAAGCTGAAAAATATGTCTAGGTGTCATTTCACTAAAAAATGCTAATTGCCCAGTGCTTTCTTGTACTTCTATCGTCTTAGTTCCCTCCCTGAAATGGAAACAAAAAGAAGATCATTTAAGCATGGGGCGTAAGAGTTCAAGCCTGGTTTTGCAATGCTTGCTCTCATAACCACTGCCTGTTAGGTTACTTGGAAGAATAAGGGCTGAATTCTTCCTGTCTGCAGAGCACATCAGGCAGATAAAGCCAGTGTTTTTTTTTCTTACTGAAGAAAACCAGACTAAGTTCTGTGCCTGAGACGTGGTGAAATGGGATGGTACCTGCCAGAGCTCCCCCATTTTAACATATGGCCATTAGTCCAGCACAGATTTGGAGAAGTTATTTGCTTCTCTATTTCTACCCAGCTGAGAGCAGCCCAAGGTCTAGGTTGCCACTTCAAGGCAGATGGAGTTTGCTGTTGTCCTCATCACAATTTTTTTGTGTGTGAAATGGCCTTTCCTTTACCCATATGTCCACTGTGCACATGTGTCTATTTCTGCCTTGTGGACATACCTCACACTGAAGAAATTCCTTCTAATTATTACTGCATGATGGACAGTGATCCTTACCTTTATGCCAGCTGCAATAATCTTATCACTGTATCTCTCAGTGCAAGGGGAGGGGAAATTCAGAATTACCAGCTGCTACTCTGTGAATGAAAAAGAGATGTGGAAATTGTTGATTGCAGGGTCTGGTAGAAAGGCTTCAAAGCTTGTTGATGACTTTGGCACTGGTTTTATTATGTGTTAAATTTTAAAAATAATATGTATCTAAAATGCACCATTCTGTAAATCGAAATATTTGTCTCTCTCAGCCCTTCTCTTTTTTCAATATCCTAGTTAGAGAGACTAAGATAAAAGAAGGAAATAGCAGCAAACAAATCTGATACATGTTTTCCTGTCTCTTTGAGGTGCAGTGAGTAACTTCAGGTAGAGCAGACAAATTTATGTGTTGTAGAGCTGCTACAGAGACCATGGTAAGAAACAGAAGAAAACTAAATACCTAAAGAGATGCCACCTATTCCAGGCTTCACCAGGATTCTAGGGAAACATTGCATGCCTTCTGGTTCTTTTCTGTGCCTTTCTTACCCTCTTCTAAGGGTAAATATAAAAGAGGATTAATTGAAAAAGCATTTGATGTCTTTTGGCAGCTCACCATCAATCTAAGTTAAGATTGATCAAGAGATAAACTGTCATGCTTATATCTATGAATAGGTACAAGGACTATAAATAGACACTAGTGCTTAAAGCAACATGTAAGCACAATGCAGGAATGAATAAACATCAGGTCTGTTCTTTGAACTGTAAAATATGAATTTTAATATCTTTGCATTAGATGGGATGTAGTGGTACTGCAGGTTTTTGAAGGAAGCAGAAATTCTACACGACTTTGATGGTTGAATTGTCATTCACCCATATTAAATAAGCATACATTTAGACATGTCAGTGGGAATCCTCCCACTAATGATGAACACTGAAATCTTTGGTGCCTGTTTAGAGGGTGGCAGGATGCTTTACATCCTGAACAACCCTGACACCCCTGTCTGAGCTTTAGCACATCAGACTTGGTTTACTGAGGGCAGCATGATTCCTCCACACAGCAAAACAACGCAAAACACATTCACTATCTGAGGCAAATTAATAATTAGCTAGAGATTAAATCCAATCAAGCAACCGAAACTCTTTGCTGTTTGTTTGTATTAGTGCTTATAGCACATTAGAGAAAACTAAATGACACATTAACCCAACTATTACAGTGTCAGGAAATAATGCTGCAATGGGACATAAGGAGGTTTTCGGTCTTCATCTGAAACAGGATCAATTGCTCTGGTCTCAAAACTGGTAGCTTTTTGATTAAACTAACGGGTTTCATTGGAATGACATCCCCAGCTGCATGCTGCTTCTGCTGAGTAGTTGTATTTTCATAATGCTTCCTTGCTAAGCATTAATTTCTTTCTATCTCCTACTGCCGTAGATAGAAAATATTTTCTGTCCCATAGAGCAGAGTTTCTCACTTTGTGTTGTGTCTTAGAGGTCTAACTTTTAATGAGAACACTGACACTTATTGTCAAAGCTTGCAAGAGATGCAGTCCAATACTTCGTTTCCACCGAGTGCAACCACAGACTAAAAATGCCCTTTTGTTCCAATTATAAAGCTATCAATCACTTGGTTTTATAATGTGATATTCTAATGATGTTTTCCTATGTCTAGCACACCTGCAGTGAGGATTCAGGGCCTGTCTTGTACACGCCTTGCAAAAAGACCCTTCTTTTATGAAAACTCTACCATTTTCATCTGTTCAGAGAGACTTCTTTAATTCCCAGGTCATAAATGGAAGTTATTTTGCTTTTTCCTGAAGTATGTCAGGAAGATGTCTAACCTCAGTTTGCGGTGTTATGGTATTGGTATATCTAGCACTTCAGGCCAAGTATAGAGATAATCTCAGTACTGTGCATCTCAGTGTACACTCTCTTGATGACAGACTGGCCTTTGGATATGGTAAACTGAAAAGTGAATAGCTTTGCAAGGCAGAATCAATTGCACTATTCTGTGGGTCATGAAGTGCTCTCATAAAGGAGTGTTGTCATTAGGACAGTAAGGCCAGTGATAGCTGTCATATTTTTCAATATTTGTTTTCTTTCTAGAAAATCAGACTTTGTCTTTCCACATTATACTACTGGCTGCATCTTGAGAAGAATTTTGAGTCAAAACCTGATGATTCTTATTGTGAATAAAGGTGACAGTATGTAGCTTAGAATAAGCTTGTTGTGAATATAGGTGGTATATTCCACTATTCTTACCAAGTGTTCAATTTTTGTTGTTCTCCTTAGCCACAAATGGCTTTTAACATACTAGATTGTCATAGATTCCTCTTTATTTTCCCTTGGTAAAGACAGCATTTGGGAAGTGTAATTAAAACAAAATAAGAGCTTAGTGGCATTGTTTGGATTAAAGAACCCTGCTTTTTGATTAAATTTGGGTTTCATTGGAATAATAAAAGTACAATGGTTTATTAAGGCAGTGATAAAGCATAAGAGGAAAATGTTTAGGTGATTAGCCATTGACAGCTACATCAACTAATTGAACAGACAGCAAAATGCTGCATTGTTGGTTAGTTTAGTTTTATGCCATTGTAACTCTTTGATGCTGAGTCATATTAACAAAAATAAAAAAGAGAAATAAATCCCATGATGACTTTGGCATAAGAGTGCTCCAGGACTTTGCCTTTATTTTAATGTCATTTGCATTGTTACAATGCTGGGAGTGAATCTAATTAATTAATAGCCTACGTTCTTACTGTAGTTCTCATTGACTCATGTAGAAGTCATCTGATGCAAGTGTAAGAAGAATTAAACTCAATAAAATCTGATTTCTTTAAGAACGGCGTCATCTATAATTTTTTTCTAAGGACAATATTTTAAAATGTCATTCTGTGTCTGAGATTTAGATGGCTGTTATTTAGAAAATACCTATGTATTATTACAATTGTAGCCTAGTTCAAACAAATAATTTCTGATTTTTATTGAGGTGACTGGGTACTAGCATTAAACATGGGACCTGTTGTTATGAAATAAAGTTACTAAAAAGTACATTCAGGTTTGCAATGACTTCTCTGTATTGTGTCTGGGATTCTGCTTCAGAAGAGTGCACTAAAAGTAACTTGTAATTATGCAAAGGGTCTATTTACTTTGACACACTAGCTTGCCATCCATGATCTTTGAGATATAAAAAATGTGAATGAGTTCTAATATTAACTATGTAAAATAAATGAGATGTCAATGTTAAATCCAGGGCAGTAGGGAAAAACTGGTCTTAAGAAACATCAGAAATACAATGATGCCTAAGCATTTTCCTTACAGATCTTTAAAATTTCTTTTCCCCTCAATGCAAAGAGGGCATAGCATGAAAGGATTTGGATACATGTTTGCAGAGATCATATCTGTGCTTGAAAAGGGGAAGGTGCACTAAAGACTGATTTGTTCTCTGGAAGAGTGCCAGGAGGAAAGAGTGAGAGAAAAAAAACACACTAGCTTTTAGTTTATATAGCTAGAGCAATTAAGGGATGTTATCCAAGGACCTTGAAATGATCAGTGGAAAACAGCTTGTGGAGAGCTCTGGGCTGCATAAGGAAAGCCTAAACAGGTACCTTGTCAGCTACCACCGGCCCAACTGTGAGGCTTTCTCCTACATTTCTGTTCTGGGCTGGTTATTTGCATGATTTCCAGGAGCAGAACATTGTCAATGAGCATAAATTGGCAGAATGGTGAAGGATCTGCCATGAGTCTCACAATGCTGCATCAGCTAGTTTGAGTCTCTGCATTGATGAGTCTCTGGGCCTCCCCTGCTACAGAGCTGCTTTTCCTGGGCTCTTTCAAGCACATTTCCTTATTGAAGCTGAAATAAAACAGCAATAAGCCAAATTAATTTCTTTAGTGGCCTTCAGAAGTGCTTCTGCTTCTTAAAAACACTGCTGTGCACAGCATTAGATTTATTGTGCTGGCAGGTGAACAGAGGAAGAGAGAATTTGGGCAGATCACCAAATAGAGCCCATGAGAGTCAAGGACAAGTCTAAAGGAGGTACAACTATAAAAATTATAGTGAACCATTTACTCATTAATTAGCTTATCTCTATCAGTGTCCATAAAACTGACATAGCATACTACACTCTGAGTTTTCCTTTAAAAGTGCCAGATTGTGCTAACAATTGCCATTATAACTCATATCCCAATTTAAATTTGCATATCCAAAAAACACTTATATGAGATGAGATGTCAATGTTAAAAGAATTTTAAGTAAAAGAATTAAAGTGTGCATCTTTTTCTTTCAGAAGCTGTCTTGTCTCTTTCAAAGCGTTTGGTGATGCCTACTATCTTCAGTCAGGCCTTTGAAATACTTGCCAGGTGTCATAACATTCCTGTGTATGCTTCTGCTCCAGGATCAGTGTTTCTTTCAAGTCTGCTGCACAGCTTCTTTCTGGCTGGTTAGAACTTTCTCTCATGGTTCATCAGTTGTGGGGGTTTGTTGGTTTTGTGGGGTTTTTGTTGTTGTTGTTTGTTTGATTGGCTTTCCTTGGGTAAATCTAAAAAGGATAGGCTTTTGGGCAAAACTTCGGCTAAACTTAAAGAAAAAAGCATATGATCAGGAATGTAATTCCACTACATTTTCCTATAGCACTCTGAATATACATCTGTGTCGAATGCTGAAATATTAGTTTTTCTTTGACTGATTACTTTTATCTCTCTTTTGAAGTGACAGCTATATATATTTCTCTAATAATTTATTTTTTCAAATTTGCATGGACTTTGTATTTTTTCAACAGGAAATGCATAAAGAAATGCAAAGATTTGGTTTGTTTTTCAAAACCAGACTCAGAAATCTAGAAAGAAAAAACATAGCAGCAAAAATCTGAGATTAAAAACATTTCTAAAGGCAAATATTTTGAATAACTGGCATGCTACATGTTGTGGGGTAAACAGGATCCTTTGACTGTATGTGGCCTGGTAGTAGATCATGAGAGCACCTTCTCTTTTTCTGTTTGCATGAACTCTCCTTGAAACAAGGGGACTGATTGTTTATCTGAGTTTATTTTAGCTGACAGTGATATTGAACACTTTAAAAAGAAATCTGTCGTATGAAGCTAAGCTAAAAATTTTGAGAATGTCAGAGGGTTCTGCTTGAGGAAATAATTAGATACTTGCTTGACAGTATTGTATGGAACCCTTTTTTCCTCAAGACATTGGACATCTACACTTAGGATATCCAGAAGGAACTTGCATAGCCAATAATTTTCATGCTCCAGTAATAAAAGCTTGGAGATAGAAATATTCTTTGATGGCATTGCACATCATAATGGCTGAAAAAATATTGAAGCTCCCATGCACAGCATATCAATATTAGAGAGCTTTTAGAATTATTTATTACTTGAAAGCTTTGTAAATGACCTGGAGAAAACTTAACTGAGGAGTATGGTGTAAGTCTTTGGAAGATGTGTTTCAGGGAGGGAAAGAATGTGGGATTTCTGAGAACAGCTATCATACTAGACAGAAATTGCTGCTGCTAACAATTGAGCAAGCCTGCCTTTTTGGAGAGAGTTTTGCATAATGAAGCCAATAATATGCAAAGGGGATAAAGATACTGAACTTTTTTCTGCATTCTTTGTTGTATGTAATGGAGTGCTAAGGCTCAATTGGATGCAGTTGTTACACAGTATTTAAGATGAGTGCAAGAAATGAGATGGGGGCTTCTCTGTTCTGTGTCCCCTCAGCTTAATTTTTGAAATTATTATTTTTTAATGACATATGCCAGGATATTACAGTTGCTATCCTATGTAGCTTACTGAGAAAGACCCCAATCACTGAGTGTGACAAAATGTACTAGTGGGGCAGAGCCAAAGCTCTCTTCTCAGCTTTGCTGTTACTCATGTGTTCACAGTGAGCATAGTGTTGTCTCCATATGTGCTCGCATCTGGCTTTTTTTTTTTTCCAAGAAAGATATAAACCAAAATCAACTGCCAGCTGCATAATTTTGAGGAGAGACTGTGGATAAAACCAGGAATGAATAAATTATATTTATATCCACCCAATCAATGAATACAAGTATATTTGA